>JAUOBU010327679.1:0-11632 GCA_032360585.1 Nereis procera | reverse complement strand
CCATGTGCTTTAGCCTTGTTCTTGTTGGAATTCAGCTTCCATGATACAGATTGTTGTGAAAGAACAAACCCACTAGGACAGACAGCCTTGTTACCGTTATATTTGTATGTGTTTGCCAGGATGAATATAATTGTCTGGCCTGTTTGAATGAAGCCTGTTTTATACTGTCAAGCAGACTTAGACCAGCCAGAATCGACTCTTGATATTTCACCTTCTTAAACATGTTAGTGAGTTTCCGATTGTACGTATGTGGATAGAAAAAGCGAGAAGTTCTACCAAAGTGTAATTCACTTGTGGATGCGTCAAAATCATCACTCAGATGAATGACCATGTTGTTTCCTTTGTCCTCAATGCTGTTATAAAGGAAGCCCTCTCCTATATCTGCAACAAGCTCGAACATATCGATCCGGTCAAATAAAGGAAAACTAGAGCATCAACTGACAAGATGCTTCACACCCCACAAATTAGGCTGAGGGCGAGCGGATGCGTCACTGTGAGGGACCCACTGGCATTCAACAAGCTACCTTCTTAATTGAGGCAGCAAAAAGGCCATGCGGCATTCTATGTGGGACTCAAGAAATCACATAGGTTTGATACTGGTTAACCAAATCTGATCATAATAGGCCAGACCTGGGTATGACCCTGGGCAAACCTTAGATGGTAATTAGTATGGGTTGCACAGACAGCATGGATTCTCATCATGAAGTGTGCAAACCTCTCCTAGATACTGACTTCTGTTGGGGAAAAATATCTAGCTCATATATAACGTAGATCGTTTGTTTTTTAGTAACTATTTATTTGTACCTGGAATATCATACACAATACATTTTCATGACAACTGATCGGACAGTGGAGTAGATGCAAACACTGATACTGAATGACACTTTTACACGATCATAATTGTCTGATGCTGCTGCCATCAAATGTGTTCCCATAGACGTATTCATCTTCATCGTACGTCTCAGCTAACATTTCATTGAATTGCCCTTCGACGATATCATGTGCTGTGTTCCAAAACCTCTGTGTCCCCGAGCAAGTATGAAGAGGCGCGCGAAGAGTGTGTGTCTACCTTCTGGTCTTCCGCTCTTCTGAGATCAGGTGAGCCTTGGGTGAGAGGTCTCGTTGAACGGCCTGGGCTTTCCCCAGCTCATGGCTTGTTCGGTGATGGGGCATAATACTGAATAGTTCTGTGACTTATTGTGATAAAAGTCTTAGTGGCTATTGTCGCCACACATCAGGGCAATAAAGTACTCTAAAACACATACTGCATTTGTGATACCTCATGTTCTACCGCCAAGGCACCGATCTATGAGCTAATCCCACTTATTAACCAGTTCCCTATACATGAGCCGGTATCACCTAGGTGGCACAGAAACATGTATAAAACCTGGTGGAGAATCAGTTTTACCTTGGATGGACATGGTGTTCATGGTGGCAAAATTTTAGAATTGATACGGACGGATGTGGTCAGACCATTCGTTGATACAGGGTCGCTTGTCGAGCAGAAATTTTGGCTGATTAGAATTTTCGGGACTATGGGTTGGTTGTTGAAGGTTACGTGTCGATACATGTTGATATGTTTCGTTCATTTCTTCTCTCTATCAGATTTGCTTGTGGGGTGATTCCGGTTTGGAGCAGATTAGTGGAGTGGTTCGCTTTTCAACCATCAAATAGGATGGCTCGACCAGTGGAAGTTGCGTGACTCCAATACCGCCGTTATATGCGTGGGGGATTCAATTGATCACCTTCACTTGAGCATGATTGCACACAAGTAATGTTCAGTCTTTTGCCAACGGGCGCAGTTATAAGAGTATCTGTTGACTCACAACTAGTATCACGGACCACACTGATCTGATTGGCATTCACTGTAGGTCTAGTAAGGGGGACCCGAGTTTTGTTCATCTATGAACAAACAGATTGAATACACATTTCACGTTGTATGTCATGAGGTCACGGTCGCTGACCGCCGTATCCTGAGGTAACGAGACAGGTGGGCTATAGCATGAGGGCCAGCAAGAGACACAAACTGAGGAACTGGAATGTTCTACCTGGTGGTCTACTTGATACTAGGCCTGCAGGTTGGACAATTCTGCGAAGTCCCTTTCCGATTAGCATTCCGCAGACGCAGGAATCCAGGCCAGTATATATACATTCGTACACAGCCGACACTCCCTAGCCAGGCAGTAGCTCAATGCAGGGTTGTTGCAGGGAGGCGCCGCCCCAGAATTGTGCAAAGGTGTTATATAATCGACATCCCTGCATGTTGCTAAGAGGGGCGGTTCTTCCTGGGAATAGAGGCCATTATTGACCATTCAGACAGCCATCTATATAGGCTAGCGTGAGACTGTATGGCTCTGAGTGAGCAGGCTTTGCTGCTGAGTTATGATTACAACACGATCAGGTCATGCACGTTAATCCTGGCCTATACGGATCACACCTGCTGGTATAGGAACTGACCCTGGTTGTGCTGGGGAGGGGTGTTGTCATGCAGGACAGTGAACGAACACGGGACCAGAGGATGATCTCAGTTAGTATACGTCAGTGGCACATGACACAAGCTCGGAATATAGGGTAATTAGTGACTATTTAGTAGGCATTTGGTATGGTAACGGTCCATGTCTGGGGATGGATCGTGTAGCGAAAATGAGTATAAGGAGCCACCTCTGACTCCATCCTATCATAGAGAACGAGGGACTTCTAATAGTAGTGATTCTTTGGGTATACTTGGCACACCGGCTGGCCATATGAGGGGGCGTTATCATCAGGATTGGACGGAAGGCTCATTAGCCGTTAACAAACCAAGTAGAGATAAGCCAGGCAATCCAAGACCCGACGATAGTCTTGTTAGGCTACCAGTATTGCCATCACCGTATCGTTTTTATTGCATGGTGATAGGGGATTGACTTCCCAGCGTCGAGCGAGACATTTATGGGACGTCACTTCAGTCCAGACCAGCGATCGTGAGCGGCCGGAACGCCAGCAATCCACTGTTCTACACCGAGAAGAACCGGAAGCGTTTCCCCTGGCCAGACGAGGACAACCTATTGTCTAATCGTGAATCGACACCGAGAGGCAAAAATACATGTAGGGCTTTGCTCGATGCAGATTCATACCCAACATCACCGGATGATAAGATTGTCACAAACATGGTGCAAGAGATGATAGATTTTAGGGGCGATGTGAAGGAGTCCATGAAGTCGATGACTCAGGGTCTCATGTCCCTTCAAACAGGGATAGATACAGTCGAACCTGCTTGAAAGGCCACCTCTCTACAAAGGCCACCTGCCTATAAAGGTCACTCGAAGATGTGACCAGCACAGTATTTTATACTATAAACAACCTCCCTATAGCAGCCACCTGTCTACAAAGGCCACTTTTTCATGCGATCAAGGGTGGCCTTTGTAGACAGGTTCGACTGTACATTCAATGATTCGATGACGAATGCGATGTTGGACATTCTCTGCTCGGTAGAAGAAAGCATGACGGGCATTCGTACCCCCACAGACGCGAGTCTGGCGATGATACAGACTGGTATAGTGGAATACATGAAACAACCATGCAACAAAAAGGTCAAGTTGGGTAAAATTTACCCATTCGAGATTGAAAAGCACAACCCGATGCAATTTCTATCGCATTGTCTTCATTTCATCAAAGCGGAGGTGTATCCGACAGAAGTCATGTTTGAATGGTTCGATGAAATGTTGCATAAGGATGAACTGGCGAACACATGGTTCGATTCCCAGTTATTTGAAGAAGTAGGGAACAAGACAAAGTTAGATGATCTAGAATCTAAATGAGTGCAAGCTTTCGGACCTCTCAAAGTCACTGAGGGGGACAGGCATGCAGCATTATATCAGTAAAAACAGGGTTATATGACGCCACGGCAAAAAGTTGGTGAAGTATCGCTTAGCACATACAATGAAGCTGGGCAACAATTTCACAGATTTTGATGAGAAGAGCATTATGAGGATTTTGCGTAGTGGATTCAAGCCTTTGGTGTGACATCTGTTGGTGACTGGGAAAGCCGACACATTGAAACAGTTTATTGAAGCCGCGACTGAAGCAGAAGACATAGGGACCGACTCGGCCAATGCCGTGATGGAGGACACTATGACACAGCTCAATACCAAGGTTACGGATAAACTGGTTGCTGTAGTGCAGCGTTGAGTGGGTTGCGTAGTGAGGTATCCCAGCTAACTGGCCAACAGAATACTAACAATCAGAATCAGATGCAGGGGTGGAAGCAGAGAACTATCATGCCGGCAAAGAAACTGCAGGTGGAGGCGATTCCACTGAGTTCAGCGGAAAACAAACAGCTGGCGAAGCAGTCTTTGGAGGGAAGCAGGAACATTCAATGTTTCTGGTGCCGCAAGACGGGACATATAATGTCCGGTTGCCATGCGAGACAACGGGGCGAACCGCGGGTGCCACCCGCATGTCCTGTTTTTTGGGGGGAACATATCGTTACCAAGCTGCTGATCCCACACCAACACTGCACTGGTTGCTGAAGACAGCTATAAGCAGCTCGATGATTATCCATTCGATTGTAATATAAACTGACGCCTACTCGAAGCAATCCATCAAGTCATTTTGACACTAGCAAATGTTTAACATGCAGCTACTACACAGCTAACACATCTAGTCAATCATTATTTATGGGCCCACGTGAAAGCCACGACCGAAGTATTTTTTTTCGAACTTCCCACTCTTGATTGATATATCATTATCTGCCATCCAAGATCAGCACATACATCAGTCAACGTGATTTGATTGGATAATTTCCAAATCATCTCCATGCGGGTCATATGAGTTTATTTTGGCCGCTAGCTGCAGTTCATGTTCCAATTCGGATTGACTAGTTTCTATCGTCTGGATATGCTGAAACAAAACTAAGAAAGGACTAGAGGATATGACCTGTTTATGTGCCTATTGAATCGATAGAGCACATTCTCTCAAGCCGTGAAACGGCGAGAAGCATATTTAGTGGAAATGATATGTGTGAGAGGATTTTTAAAAATTCTCCTTACCTACAGATTTCACAGGTGATTCGAATCTCCTCACTCAGAATTTCCCACTGTGCAGAAAATCTCCATGATCCCATAAAGACTCTTAGATGTGATTTGAGCAAATGATATAGTCTCTGCGCATTGTCCTCTAGTTTTGAACAAGCTGGCATGTTCTATCTCTTATCTGGATCTAATAAAATGTACTGACTGGGTCATACCTTCAGCAACATGGGAAGTTGAATTATGCTATTATTTCCCTAAAAACATTGATTTCTTGAGTAACATGACATGAAACATATGAATCACTTCTTGCCTTTAAGATACTGTTGATTTGAGGTGAATAGACGATCTTTTTGCGTGCTTTTGGTGAACAGATTCCTCAATAACTATTATCATTGCTCGGAAAAATAAGAGATATAATGTCATTTGCCCATTTTATTAAGGCCATATGGAATGAATGTTCTCAGTTGATAGATCCATTTTTTCTCACATCTCTTGCGTTTAGTTGTCGTGTCTTGAATCTTGTCTGTAATCTTCTCCAATATGTAGAAAACCGGTTCCTTTTTTCGATGGGTCCTGTTTTTGAAGTGGTTGCTTACTGGTTTGTCTCTCTTGTGCTTGATGTCTGCTAGGTGTTCCTTTAGTCTTGTGGCAAATGGCCGTTTTGTTTCGCCCACATATTGCATCTTGTGTTCTTCACAATATAGGAGATATACCACATTGCTAGTATGGCAGTTCTCTTGTACTGTTTTGTGTGTAATCCCAGTGTTGGGGCATTTGAAAGAGTTGTGTCTTCTGAGTCTACTGCAAAAGTTGCAGATTATTTTTGGGCATTTAGGGGTTCTTGTTGGTGTAGGTTGAACTGTGGGGGCTATATTGTTTGCTGGTGGATAGCAGACTGCGGCTTTAACTAGTTTTTCTCTTAGATTTTCGGGTCTCCTGTAGGCTACTAGTGGGTTGTCTCCCATTTTTTCTCTGGCTATTGGAGAATTCATAATAATGTGCCAGTTAGCCTTCAGGATTCTGGTGATGTTGGGCATCCCTGATCCATATGTTACGATCAACGGGATGCGCGGCATCTGGTTTTCGAAGGAGATAGTTGGGTTTTGGTAGATGAGGTCGTTTCGTGGTTTTTGGGATACCTTTGTTAAGGCATTATTGAATAGTTCCAAGGGGTAACCCTGTTTCAGAAAGTATTCTCGCATTTTGTTTGCATGAAGGAGAAAGTCCTCCTCCTTGGTGCAGATTCGTCGTATTCTCAATAGTTGACTGTAGGGTAGTGCTGTTTTGCAATGTTTGGGGTGGTGTGAATCATATGGTAAGTAATTATGGGAGTCGGTTGGCTTGCTGTATAGGTCTGTGTATAGTTTGCCCTCTTGTGGGTTGAATTTGACTTTCGTATCGAGAAATACTATTTCTTCTATACTGTGTTCCTCTGTAAACTTGATCGTTGTGTGGTGATTGTTGCATATTTCAATGAAGGTGTCTAGTTCTGTGGCAGATTTATTCCATACCATAAAGATGTCGTCGATGTATCTTAGATATACCGTGGGGTGTACCGGGCATGTTTTCAGCATTTTCTCTTCGAGGTTTGCCATGAAAAGGCAGGCATAGGTAGGGGCCACTTTGGTCCCCATTGCTGTACCGCCTACCTGGAGGTAATGTGTACCATTGAATTCGAAGTTGTTCTTGTGAAGGACCATTTCTAGTAATTTCAATATTGTATAGTTGGGTATGGAGTGTGATTTGCCACGTATTGTTTCTGATATTGCTCTGATGCCATCATGGTTAGGGATGTTAGTGTACAGTGAGGTGACGTCCATAGTAACTAGGATGCAGTTGCCTTCCTGTCTAGGCAGATTGTTTATTATTTTGACAAATTCTTTGGTGTCTTTTACATACGATTTGATTTTTGGCACATATGGTTTTAGGATTTCATCCACATAACTGGATATTCTTTCAGTGGGGCAATTGTTGCCACTGATAATTGGTCTTCCTGGGATATTTTTCTTGTGTATTTTTGGTAACAGGTAGAATTTGGCTGTTCTAGGTTTGTACCCTATTAGTATTTGTACTATTTTGGGGTTCAGGCATCCTGCTAGAACCTGTACTTTGAGGAATTGTTGTATTCCCTCAAAGTGGTGGGAGGTCAGGTCCTCTCCTACCTCTATATAGAAGTTTTCGTCCCTCAACTGTCGTTCTGCTTCTCTGATGTAGTCAGTTGTGTTCATTACTACAACGGCGCCACCCTTGTCTGCATTTTTGATTGTAATATGTGGGTTGTTGCGTAGTGTATCTAAAGCTTTTTTCTCTGGTGGGGAGATGTTTTGTTTCGATCTGTGGTAGTGTTGTTTGTTTAAGATGTCATTTTTGACTGATAGTGAGAATGCCTCTATGCATTCATCATGCAGGGGGGGTGACCAGTTACTTTTTATTTTGAATTTTCTTTTCAAGGTTCTGATCATGGTCATATCTTCTGTGGGGGTTGTTTCATCTTCCCCATCAAAGAAGACACGTAGTTTGATCTTCCTTAAATATTCATCAACATCATCCATGATGTCTACTAGATCGGTTCTTGGGGGTGTTGGGCAGAATTTTAAGGTTCTGCTCAAAACGCTTATTTCAGCTTCAGATAACTCATGGTTGGAGATATTCACCACTGAACCACCGTTGTATAATTCCATTTTTTTATTTGTTGGTAAAATGTTTATGGCTTGTTGGGGTGGTGGTTCTTCATCGACTATTAGGTTGTTAGGTAATATGGTTTCTCTTATCGGCGCCTGTTGCGGCGGCTCTTCAGGCTTCTGATCAAGTACAGAAGGTCTTCCTCTGATTCTGTTGGACGATTGCGTGGCTGTCTGAATTGGTTCTTCACTCGGTTTCTTGTTTGTTTCTGGTACCTGCTGGGACCTTCTTCCCCAATCTGGGTTCGTCTTGTGTTCGTCTCTGGAGCCTCCTTCCTGAGGACTTCTTGGAGGTATTCCATCGTTTTGTGTTGTTGCTCTTCTTGGGGTATTTTGGAGAGCATTTCCGTCTTCTTTTCCTGGACTTGTGGTCCTAGGGTTTCCAGTTCTGCTGTAGCTCGATCCCCCAGCATTACTATTAGTTTCTTGCTGTGTTCTGTGCAGGCTTGGTTCCATTGTTCCATGAAACGTGGCTCGTTGGAACCGAATGCAGGTTTGAGAGTGATTCTTAGCCCTATTGGGATTGTGTTATTCTCAATGCATTGAGTGAGAAACCTGAGATGGTTCTTTACTTTAGCCTCCCTGGTGGCTATTTTGCGCAATTCCTTGAATATCGGAAAGGCCTCATCTGGTACTGTTTTGTACTCAGCTTCGTTGAGTTTTCTTTTCTTTTTGTTTGATGTGATGAACGATGTCCTAGAGTCAACTCTTCGGACAGTTCCTATGCTGGATGTGCTTGTGGATTGATCTGGTGGAACCTCAAGGCTGGTGCTGCTCGCTGAGGTTGAAATTCTCCACGTTTGTAGTCTTGGGCCAACAATGATGACCTGCAGAAACACGAACGCAAGGAACATGGACCTAATCAAGTAGTACCATCAGAATCCACAGCACCACCAGCACCTTCAACACCAACCTCATCACCCACTCTCCCACCCCAACAGCCTCCACAAACATCACCAGTCATCACTATCGAGGATGTGTGGGCAGACTTAGCCGATCTGCCCACCCCCATCACCCCCCTGTGTGCTACACCTCCATCACCAGGACCACTAAGGCGGGGCTACATTCACACAGCAAAGTCAACCCCACCCAGGAAAGACTGGACCATATATTACCATAAGAGGACACCCTACCTGCACATAAATATAGAAGATGGGCTAGATGGCCCCTTCCCACTAAAAAGAACGGACACACAAGGTTCACCGAGGGCAAATTTCAGCCTCTATCAGAAGATAATAACAGAAAGGCTGAGGAGGTCTATAGACATTTTGGACAGTGCTACCCTACCCAAAGTAGCCTTAAGGCGAAATTTGGTTGAAGAGGAGGAGGAAGACTACCAGTAAAACCACAACAATAGATTCTGTACATAGTGTATATACTGTATATAAGGTAAGGGCATTTAAAAACAATTTTTTGTTTATGCATTTTGAACCTATTGTTTGACAGATTCAACAAACTGGATATACATTATTTTCCGGTGAGCTGACATCTCAGCCCCAAATCGGTTCTCAAATGATAGAAAAATATGAAAAATACGCGCCTTTTAATGCTTTTTTCAAAATGCATTTTTGGGATCAAGACCAACCTCTACCCACCCTGAGAAAGCACAAACATGTGTGTCCAGTATCGCGCTTTTCACATGAGGAAAACAGAAAACAGACACCAAAATCAATGATTCATTTATGTTTTATTGAACATCAACATGTGGATCACCCTCGAGCTTCCGAAGCACTATAAGGTAAGCTGCAAAAGTGAACATGCACATTTTAGTTAAAAACATACCCTGCAGGCAAGAGATTGGGTTCTGGTTACCATGGGCAACCTCCAGACAATCAACCAGACACCCCCAACAATAACCGGACACAAAACCGAACACACAACCGGACACACCCGGCAATAACCGGACACACCCGGAAACAACCGGACACACCCGGAAACAACCGGACACACAACCGGACACACCCGGAAACAACCGGACACACCCGGAAACAACCGGACACACCCGGAAACACTCCCAGCCAATCAGGATCAAGCATTCAAAAAACAGGACACAACCGGACACAACCGGACACAACCGGAAACACAACAGCCAATCAGCATCAAGCATTCTACACAACACAGACAGCAGAGGGTATATATAGGCATGTCAACAAGAAAAGGATTTCAGTCTCTGATGAAGACCTGATGAGGTCGAAACCGGTCAGACGTATTGTCCACCAAGTATTCACACTGTAGCCAGGTATGAAACAAGAGGACACATTTCTCCCATTCTGTACCATTTCCCTGACTCCAGTTACCAGATTCCTGTGACAAAAGAGAACATTATTTCACAACAGAACCCAGCTTTAAATACTCATAATACACAATTTAGAATCATTTTTCTGGAATATAAACCACATTGGTTCAGTTCCATCCCAAAAGAAATCACACCAGCAACCGAACCTGCATAAGGAAACTTCAATCTGAATTATCTCCAATTGGGATTTGAATACCTACCATGGGTACATTGACCCACGCGACCTTTTATTTATTTTGTTCTAAAATCAAGAAAATGCGACCTACATTGGCGTCAATGAATGATACCAAAGCCGAGAGAAATCCAATATTAAACGCAATCAATACAATACAATACAGACTATCTATATTTGATATTGGAAAAAGGTCAGAAAGAACACAAAATGAGCCCGAAGGTGCTGGGAGAATGAGTAATTCAAACATGTCCAATGTGCAGTGTTATAACTGTGGGAAGATGGGACACTATGTAGCTCAATGTGGTAACCGAAATCCAGATAGAACAATGTTGTGTTTTGGATGTGGAAAGGAAGGACATAGAATACGAGATTGCCAAGCTATTTGGGGTAGATATAGAGGAAGAGGAGGCTACAATAACGTGTGGAAAGGCCCTCCATACGTCATGCCCTATCCAACCATGTATATGTCTTCACCCGCCTATGGAGAATTTTTATTCCATGGGCAGGGGCGAGGGCAAGGACCATGACAACAATTTCAAAATCAGAGAAGGGGAGGACATGCAAGTACTCCATATCCACAAAGGGGAAATAGTTCAAGCAATAACACCCATCCCTTGCTAAACTAGAAACTGGCACCAGAGATTTGGGGTGTGATCCTGCTGCCAGTGAATTAGATGCACGCACTATTATGACTCATGATTATGATGTGGATCAATATATAGATATGTTGCAGGATGAAGATGATTATAATTGTGACGACGATCATATGGTAGAGACAAGTGACTGTAAACCGATTAATAAAAGAACTGACCAAAATAAAGTTTCAACGGACGATAACAACAGTGACCAAGTTGCTGCTACCATGATGAATACTATTCATGATGATGATGAATTAGAGGTAAGAATACCTTTGAAAGTCAGCAAAGCAACCCCTCAAATGGGCACATTAAATTTCAAAGATCCGACTTATGCAGCCTATTACACCCCATGTGAAATTGGCAAGTGGAAGGGTGAAGTACCGATTGATTCAGAAGTTGCACTAAACTACTTGACAAAGGAAAAGTATAAAGATTTGAAAAATGATCAAGCATTATTATATGGAAATTTTGATGGGAAAATTGAAGGAAAACTAGCAGATGATGTGAATCATTTTACTATTTTGAGACAAATAGTGTGTGTAATGGAGATAGATAACCAGAAGTTTCTAATGGAATTTGGAGTAGTAGAATCACTATCAGACCCATGTATATTGGGAGTACCGTTTCTCAAGAATTGTTAACAACATGTTGACTTTCAGAGAAGTACTATTTGCATGATGAAATCCAGAATAGTAAGAGTTATGCAATATACTCAAATACCACCATATAGTCAAGTGCTTATCCAGTGTGCTGTGTCATCATATGTACCGTTAGGTAAGGAAGGTATATTTGAGCCTGCTATCACCATGTCCGAACAAGAATTGATATCACCT
>JAUOBU010326568.1:0-11636 GCA_032360585.1 Nereis procera | reverse complement strand
GGATTGGCATCTGTGACTGTAAAAATGGGACCCAGCAATTTCCCTGAGCCAGATTTTTGGATGGTTCCATTGGGTACATCCTGTGACAGGTTGTGTACAAAGCAGCAGAGTCTGAGTTTTGCCCACTTTTTATCTGTCAGTCACCTTCAGTGTGCCTTTATACCTCCCAAAAAGAATTTACATTGGGCAGATAAGGAGGAAGTTATAGTAAAAGATAGAGGCAGAGCACACTAAACTACATTTACATTATTTACAGGGTATGGTGCTGTCCTGACCATCTCAGATTTGGTCGGATATGGTGAGGGGACATTACTGGTCTTGGTCCCCAGGCCTATCAATTTGATCTAGTTTCCAATCCTGTTTATCCCCTGTCATTTGACCCTTGTGCCAAAATTTATTCAAAAGGCTGCCGCGATAATCAGTGCTAATTCCTAGATGGCTGTAGTCAACTATATTGCTCTCTCATGGCTAATCAGTCTACCACTCTTGCTAAAACCCATATTCTGGACCAGCAGGAGCCAGGGCCATTGTTTGCCAACTGATTGGTGACTTTACAATGGCTCCAACCCAACACTTTAGTTGGTGTGACTCACAGGTGATTCAGGAATCTGTTATCCCTGATTTTGTCCATCGCAGGGTGGGAGGGTCACCAAGTAAAAACATTTCTGGGAGGATCATACTACCTTCATTGTGCAGTTAGGAGGCTTTCCAAACGCTTGCATTCACTGAGTCCACCTCAATGTGTCGTTCAAAGACTGAGGACTCATGCTTTCATTGAGAAAATCATATCAAATTCTTCTAATATTTTGTAATGCATGATGTTGAGCAAATCCCAGATCTGTCAATGAGTTTTCTGGCTCCTGGAATTGACTCACAAGGACAAATTTGAGCTTTCTATTATACTTAAATCTGGACCTAGCCCCCTTCATATGTTTTTGATCCTTCTACATGGAAGAATAAGTGAAACACCCAAGACTATTAATAATTAGGCACATGATGAAAAATGTCAGTGATTACATTTTGATGAGAAACAGTAGTATACAATTTCTTGTGTCATAAAGTGAATTCATGTCATACAACAATTTATGGATCTATCATGACAGTCTATCATAAGATGTCATACCCCTCATGCGTCCATGTCTTCAACATATCTTGAAGATAGAACATCAACATATAATCGCCAACATAAATGTACAATTTACTGGCATGCATAATATAAAAATGATCCGATAACATCCAAATGCACATCATGATAAAATATCATGATGATAAAATCATTCATAGGCTGCACATCTATGATGCATATTGAATACAGTACATCAACAAACAAGTTACAAGTAAACATTATACAGCAAGGATCACAAAAAATGTTCATATACCACTCATATCAAAATGCTCATATCATACTAGCAGAATACTCCAAAAGCTAATAATTGTGCTAATAATACATCAGAATTGAATATCCAATATCCAAACAAAAGTCACTGGTGAACATAATCTTTTTTTTCTACCAAACTTAGTATATTACATTTTTTGTGATTGCTTTCTGACATTCATATCAACTCCTTAAGTATGAATGGATCTTCACCTTTTGTGAAAACTTGTCATGTTAAGAAAAGGTCTGTCTATCATCATCATTCCACGGTACTCAATTATATATCCTGCTGTGGCTGGCCTTTTGCTAGCCACTGCAGGGTTTACACAAGGCTCTACAATATATTAAACATTTCTGATGAAATACTGGTGCAGGTTGGAGTTCAACATATCAGCAATTGGACAACATCTAATTGCTCATGTCATACCACCAGAATCATCAGAAGCTAACAACAGCATTCAAAATTCAAGATACACCATCAGTAATTACATTCTGACATCAATATCTACTCGATGAGCTATGATGGATCTGGATCATTGGTCAGCTCAAGTTGAGATGTATCTATTTTAACAACACATGTTGTCACAGCTAAATCCTACTGTGGCTGTCTTTGTGTCAGCCAATGCAGGGCTTGTACATGCCCCACCAGTTGCTGAACATTTCCCATAAAATAATATTTCAGGTCTAGGATTAGTATATCAGCATATATCAGACAACATTAAGGTGTTCAATGCAACAAAAAGATATACATTGTCATAACAGGTAACAAGATGTTCTATACAAAATAGATAGAGCATGGTCACTAACAACCTCAACCATTTTTAGTACAAGTCATATCAGATGTTGCAAGATTACTAACAGCCATGATCATACATATACAACTCAAATAGGATGAAGCAGGATTGTCAACAACCATGACCATGATGTATACAAGCCAAATTAGATAGAGCATGATTGTCACCAACCATGACCATACTGTATACAAGTCATATTGGATAAAGCATGCTTGTTAACAACCATGACCATACTGTATACTAATCATATTGGATAGAGCATGATTGTCAACAACCATGGCCGTACTGTATACAAGTCATATTGGATAGAGCATGATTGTTAACAACCATGACCATACTGTATACAAGTCATATTGGATAGAGCATGATTGCTGACAACCATGACTGTACTGTATTCAAGTCATATTGGATAAGGCATGATGTCTAACAGCCATGACAAAACTATATACAAGTCATATTGAAGAGAGCATGACTGTGACCATACTATGTACATTTCATATTGGATATATCATGATTGTTAACACCCATGACCATGATGCATATAACTATACAAGGTCGAACACCCAGAAGTGTGATTCTGTGCTATTAGGTATCGACAATTCTGTCACTACCATGATGAACAAATTCATCATTTTCTGATATCCAAACACAAAACATATATGGGTGCACTTTGCTGCCCATCTAGGAATAGATTGAAAAATGTAGTGAATCCTCAGGACATAGTAACACATAATCGTCCAATCAACATCAACATCCATTATTGTGAAGTTAGGAGTATGATATCAAGGTCAGAGAATATCAGCAGAATTTCAAAGAAAAATGGTGAACTTTTCAGTGTGGCTCTTTCCTAGCTGTCATATCTGCTGAGGATGTTCAGGGCACCATGATGTATTATTCTCCCAATTCTCGGCATGATACTCTCTCATCCTATGTGACAGCATAAAATTTATCTGCAATAAAAATTGTGAATTATGATGAAATATTGTGATAGGTTATGGTTTGAAACTCAGAACTGTGATACAGATGTCAGGAAAAGGTAGAATGTGAGTACCCACAAATGTGCGTTGATCAGGCATATCAGAACAATTGTGTTGGGATAATAATCAATGGAATGAATGATATTCAGTCCAATCTTATCTATACAAAATGACAATCCATGACTGCTACTATGTCATCATGTTGAAAATGCAATCAATACATTGTTCAATAAGGCGGAATAATTAAACCAACTTCATTATGTGAACAATGTCATCATGTTGAACATGTAATCACTGTATCATTAAATTTGAAATATCATTCAATGAGGGCAAAGAAATAAACCAACCTAGTCATGTAGACCATGTCATCATGTTGAAAATGCAATCAATATATCATTCAATAAGGCTGAATAACCAAACCAACCTCATAATGTGGACAATGTCTTCATGCTGAACATGCAATCAATATTTAATTCAGTAGGGGTGAATCATGAAACCAATCTCTTCATGCACACTATGTTGTCTCACTAGAAAATGCACTCCAATACATTATCCAGCGAGACTGAATGATGAAAACAGACTTATCACGTAGACTATGTCATAATGCTGATAGTGCACTCTGATGCATTGATCATCAAACCAACCTTGTCATGTATTTTGCATCCACTTGTGTTGTATTAGGTACTTTCCAGGGTAGTTGTCTGCCTCTCGTTGTATCCAGGATAGAAGTAGAGATGCTTGGTTAGACTGGATTCTACCTGAGCAATCTGCACACCTGAACAGCTCTCCCTTCGTTGGAGGAGACTGTTAGCCTGCACAGATGACAAAACAATAACATAAAAATGCAGGATTGTGATGACAGACTGTCATATCCCACAGGGCAGGAATCACATGGGTATTTCATGAAGCTGGAGACTGAGTGATGAACCTATGAGAATCCAACCAAGTTGAATAGCATCTCCTTACTCAGGATATATTCTGTCCTCCATGCCACAGTCCATGCATCTCAAATAAACTCAACTCAACTCTGATTCATAAACTGAAGAGTGTAACAGTGAAATTACATTATGAGATCTGGATCCCACATAGATACAAATAGAGGTCCGCAGAGAAGTAGCTCAATACATAATCAAAATCATTCCTAATCAATGTATCCATATGTATTCAGACTTGGAAAAACACCAACAAAATATGAATCTATCGAAATAAGGATAATCACAGCATGCAGAACAGATTCCTGACAAGCAGAAGTTGAGTGATATCTGCCCAGTACATACCATGTGGATATCACCTTCTTGAGAGGCTTTATTATAGCACCAGACATGACATATAGCTCAGCATGTGCATGGAAAATATAGATATCACCTCTTTTGTGGCGGTTTAAGATGGTACCAGACAGTTTGGATGGATATAAATTCCATTGACTGAGTTTAGGCATGTTATGCTGTAGATAATACACCAAGCTAGCAGTTTCTCCTTCCATGTCTTCTGACTACCTCTTCAGCATGCCTCATATATGAGGTGAAGTTTCCTCATGTCTTTCTTGCTCATATAGATCTGGGCAGATATCAATGTCTGCCTGAGGTGTTATTTGGCTTGCCTTGAGAGGCAAAGACAGATAGCCTCATTTGCTTAGCCCCAAACATGCTTGCCAATGAAGTGACAGCAACCATCATAACGCTTGGCAATCATTGCTCTCATTGGCAGTGCTCTGGTAGAAGGGTATGCAGTGCTACAGCAGTTAGAAGTCCACTGGCTTTAACTAAAGCAAATGATGTATTCCTCTTCTGAGCCTTCACTCAGCAAAAGTGGAGATGCAATACTGAAAGTAAATAAAGAGGCACTACTCACTTTTTGTACGAGATCGATCAAATGGGTTTCATGGGCATACATCTCAGTCATCAAGACAAGTTCTTCAATGAACCAGCAACCTCCTATTCTTTGTCGGAAGGCTTTATAATCTACAACCAAATAATATCACAAGAGGCATGAGTATCGGCTCCAGCAGTTTAATTGAAGGCCATGCATGTACCTCTGTACTCAAATCAATCGAAGATATATGCAAACATTGTTGATTGACTGATTCATTTATCGACTGATTGGGAACCTCGCAGTGTATTTATTGCCCTTCCTTCTCATTTCCAGGTCATGTGATTTCTTGTTGTAAGATGATGATCATTCAACCAATTTTCTTTTGTTTGGGATATTCTAAGTCACTTTATTATGCAGAAGTCATATATAAGTAAAAGCATTTTTGAGAAGAAATGCACAAATCATTGAAACATTGGAGAGGATTGCAACCAAGGATCTCATAAATATTTCAAGAATCTCATTAGAAAGAAGGCTCTCCAACTGCCCGGAGCTTGCTAGCTTCTACATCTGCTTCAGGAGCCTATAACTACTAGTAATGCAGATCCGAGTCAATGAAGACATTCTCCCTCATTGAAACATGATATGTGTTATTGTAGAGAAATACTAAGACATGATGCATCAGGTTCATGTGAAATCTATCTTGACATTATCACTGATGAAGAAGGATGATAGAGAATGGAATGCCAGAATAAGCAAGGCAGGTGCTAGTAGGAGGGTTGACCAGAAGTCAAACAAATCAGAATCTTGAACCAACTTTGTTGCCCACATATACAAATCATTTTCATCTCTTATGACATCACAATGATGAGAGTGTGTGAAGTGAATCAAATAATCCAGATAATTTACAACAGGCACCACTCACATGTAACATGCTATGTATATTCTGATTATACAATAGCGTGAAACACATATTCTTTCCTCATCTCTCATTCTATCAAAAAGTGACTTAAACTTGAAAATGCAGCAAGTATTTAAATGATAATTATCCATCCTAGTGCGACCAATAATCTATATATCTTGATGATGGTATCGAAATGTCCATATCAGTATGACAATAACTTTCCTAGATGTCAGCTTCAGATGAGCTGTAATGAGTTACCAGCTTTCATATTGGACCTAGGCAAGTCTGGTTACCAGTCTTCATGGGTCGAGGTGATGGTTGAAATGTCAGCTTCAAGATAAGGCTCAGTAGATGAGCAGCTAGCATTCTGGATCATTAAGGTAAGGATGCCTATCTTCGATGGCCAAGAAGATTTTCAAGATGTCAGTTTTAGAATGAGGCTTAGTAGATGAACAGCTCCCATCCTGGCCCAGGCCTTCAAGGGTGACTACCTTTATAAGTCATGAAAGTCTTCAGGATGTCAGCTTAGGAATGAATCATAAGCTGGACAGCTTTCATCCTTGATGAGTCGAGTACAGGTACCTACCTTTATAGGTTGAGAATATCTTCAAGATATCAGATTTGGGATGATACCCCGTGGGTGAGCTGCTGGTATACTTGGTAGTATCATCAGCAGCAGTACCTTGCAGAACTACAGGGGAGGCATAACCTGTTCGAAGATAAGTACCCATATTTTTTTTTTTTTATAGTTATAGATGGGTCAGCCATCACAATAAAAAAACTAAACACCCAGGAAACTTCTGCAAGTGTTTCTTTAATGTGACCTGTCAAAATGGCAAGCTACCAATGAAGATTTCTCATTTATGATCTGAACCGAGACTTTGGTACTTAGTATCTTGCACAACAGTAAGTGTGAAACCAGTGAAGATAGAGAGGGAAAACTTTATGTTCTCAATTCAACATTTTTGGGACAGAAATGCTCTTGGGGTAGGATTCTTCAGCTGAACAGATATCGATGTATGTAGAGTTCAAGGACATGCCTTGATCTTCTGTTCTTGTTTGAAAAAACATCAGAACTTAAGCAGACTAGCACATAATCAGTGAGCACAAGTCACTAGATAGTTGAGGAATTATGTGACAGGATGGTGACCTTTTGCTTCAATTCAAATCACTTTGATTCATTCTTGGAACCTCAGAGTAACTGAGTGTGTCATTGTGTTCTATCATAGATAAGAGGGATCCCAATTTTAATAATTGGCCACTCATATATTCTGAGTTGATGATGAGCAACAGAGTACATGTATTTTTGGAGATATGTGGTCACATACACCTGCCAACAGCTAGCACAACTGGGTTAATGATGACAGAGTACATGTATTTTGGGAGAAATGTGACCACATACCTCTTCACTGACTGAAGCATAAATTTAGTATGCAACATATGAACTATTACCTTCACCACGGCAGCATTGGAAAATGAAGACTTTTGGTTTGCCAATCATTTTTTTCCAGTTTCTCCCATCAAAGGGCATGACTATATCCTTGTCCAGGTTGATGTTTGTTTCATCCTGTAGACTAAAGGTCCCATCTAGCCCCCCATGACTCATTGCTATCATCACAAAAGCATCCCACTCCTCACTCAGGCTGATCTTCTTGACTTCTTCTATCTTCACTCTAAGCTCCTGAAATAAGATGCAGAAACAGGACATCCACTATTATCTCATTATCCATATTGCTGATTTAATACCCTGCAATGTCAGGTCCCCTTCCCATATCTAAAACTCACATATCATACTTGTACTATATTGGCTTGTTATATACTGGCCCAAGTAGTCAGGTTCCCCTTCCCTATTTGAACCTTTCATATAATACTAGTAGTATTTTAATATATAAATAATACTGACTTTGGTCGTCAGATTCTCTTTCCACATCTGAACTCTGCACATAGTATTAATAGTATGCCAGTTTATATTATACTGATATTAATATTTAGGTCTCTTTTTTCATATCTTAGCTCCATGTATCCTACTAGTAGTGTATTGCTTTATAAAATACTGATCCTAATAATCAGGCTCACATATCCAAATCTGAACTTTTTTATCATACCAATGGTATGCTGGTTTATCACACTCTGACCCTAGTAGTCTGGTTCCATTTCCATATGTTAACCTTTCCCATCATACTGGTTTAATGTTGATTTATGTTATACTGACCCTTGTAGTCAGATCCACTTCCCATATCTGAATCCCCATGATGATTCTAGTAGTATTTTTGGTAAAATATTCTGACCCTAGTTGTCAAATTCCATTTCCATAATGTTAACCCCTCCATCATACTAGCTGGATTTTGATTCATATTATACAGTCCTTTGTAGTCAGATTCCCTTCCTATATCAGATTCATATTAGTAGTATTTTGGTTATGATATCCTGACCCTAGTATCCAAGCTCCCCTTCCATATCTCAACTCTTCGTACCATACCAGAAGTATGTTTATTTCATTGATAGAATACTGAGTGTAGTAGTCCGGTGCCTATTCCATGTGCCGACCTTAGTAGTCAGATTCCCTATTGATATCTGGACCCTTCTATAATGCTACTCATATATCGGTTTATGATATGCTGACTTCCGAGTTTGTTTTTTGATGCAATATTTCTCACCCCATACAATGATATTTATACTGATTGCGACCCTCTATGGTCAAATCTGAGAGGAGAATGGTACAATCCTAATGATGCAGTCATATGCAAGAGAGACTGATAGACACTTTTGTGACCAGTGAGAAACTGTGGGGTGATATCACTCAGTCGTTATGAACTATCCATGACCAGGGTCAGAGGGCAACTATGTTGGACCAAATACACATGAAATGTCCTTCATGGATCCAAATCACAAGTATCAGCTCATCAAAGACACCTTCATTGGACATGTAACACATTGGCAGGAAACAAAACCTAGATTGTTGATGCAGTCAATCTGTGAAAGTTGTGGATTTATGTACCAAAACAGAGCAATCCAAAATCTATAGAAATAACTGGTCCATCTCTGAAATTATCTTTCTGGCAAGAGCAGTGTAGGATAATCCATAATTGACATTACCATTACAGAACTATTGCCGGGAAACTTATCATGGTGATAATGTTCACCACTTTCATCACAGTTCGGAACAAACCCAGTAGTTTTGAAAAGGTCACTACATATTCTAACATTTGATGGCCATAGGATGCTAGTTGTGTCATAAACCAACCTCAGCAGTCAGGTCTTCTCTCCATATCTCAACCACAAATCCAAGTTGCTTGAACAATCGATTAAGATGTTTCACATCAACTTCAGAGCCAGTCCTCACTGCTTTTCCACCCGTGAAGTTCATGATATTTAATATGATGGCACGCCCTCGTGGCTTAGAAGACATTTTGTAGACACTCTGCAACCAGGTAAGGAATATGCATGATAGATATCCCAGAAAGACATGGGTATTTGAGGTTTTTGATATGGCAGCGACATCATTACAAGATTCAATATGAGGAAATACATCAAAAGAAATTTGTAGTCTGCTCTTCACATAATTGATTTTATGAAATCTATATTGTCTTCAATGCATGGAAGTTGCAATTGATCTAACTTAAAATAATGGAACAGGGACCTTTCACAAGTATGACAGGAATAATTGTTGGAATACTGTGAATGTCATATCCAATGTGTTATGTTGCTTGACCTTCAGTGTTGGATATGAAGAATGCTTATACAATGGTCATTGAGATTGGGTCCACCTTAGCTTATTGCATCTTGCCCTAATAAAATAAAGACAAATAGAATACAATCAAACAAGAATCAAATTGAAGTATTCTATCAGTTTTAGTGAAAGCAGCCAGCAATATAAGTAATATAAAGGATAAAAAATTTAAAAAATGTGATATGCACCTATGAACATCAAAATAACAGTTTGTTTGTTGGGTGGGATATGCATTCATTGACAGGTATTGTGACTGACCAGTCAACATTATGTCGCAGCTTTAGTATATAATCAGTTCTGTTAATTTATCAGTAACAATGATACATGATATATAACAAGATATCTACCATTTCCTTGAAGTGAAGTTTGACTTTCTCCTCTTCAACAGATTCCACTTGGCAAAAGGTGAATTCTATGATAAACAAATACAAAGGTGTAACACAGATCATCATGGAAAGATGTACCCAGATAGTATCATAAAAACACTATCACTGAATGGATAGTCCAAGTAGTGCTGCCTGGCTGTATTCTATGAAATGACTGTGAGTATGCTGGCTCAAATCAAGTAGGGAACTCTGATCTGAAAGGAATGCCAGTTACCTATCATCTTCGTTATAAGTAAGGCAGTTTGCATTTCAACTCTGTGCTGAAATCAAAATATCTAGACTCTTTTCTATGAGTCAGACAGTTTGACACTGTACTGAAGGCCCTGTTATTTATCATCTCTGTTATTACCCAAACACTTTGACACTGTTTAGAAGACCCTGCTATCAGTCATCTCTGTCATCACTTAGACAGCTTGAAATTGTACTGTAGACCCAATTCTCTATCATCTTCTTCAAGAGTCAGATAGTTTGACACTGTGCAGAAGAACCTATTATCTGCCATCTATGTTATCACTCAGACAATCTGACACTGTGCTGATAGCACAGTTCTCTATCATCTTGGTTCAAAGTCAGATACTTTGACATTGTGGTGAAGGCCCTATTATCTACCCTTTTTTATATAATTCAGACAGTTTGACATTGTACTAGGCCCAGTTCAACATTACTAGAGGCCCTGTTATCTAATGTCTTTTTCATTAGTCGAACAGAAACATGGGTTAACAGATAGACTGACAGACAGACAGACAGACAGCCATAGAGACAGAGGGACAGAATGACAGACACACAGCCCCACAGACAGGCAGCCATAGAAGTAGAATGACAGACACACAGCCCCACCGACGGACAGCCATAGAGACAGAGGGACAGAATGACAGACACACAGACCCACAGACAGACAGCCATAGAGACAGAGGGACAGATAGAAGGCTGCCAAACAAAAAGACATACTTGCAATCCGGGCTCAAAGGCTAAAGTTTCAGGGTTTTTTTCTGTCTATAGCTTGGGGGTTATATGTAAAGATACAAACTTTCAAGGCTTGTGGGCTCTTCATGTCCATTGCATTGTGGGCTCGTGTATTTCCATGACCTCTGGAGGTTATCAGTCTGATAGTTAGGGGGTACGAGCCATCATAATCCCCTTGGTCACAGACTTGTATGCCTTTGGTGATAGACATCAAGAGCAACCCTTAGGTATCAGACATATGGCCCTCAAGTAGTTACAGACAATGCTATACTTGATGGCCAAGAAGTGCACCACTCTGGTAATGGCTACTGAGGGGCAAATGTGGCATGTGTCTGAAAGCATTTCAACTTTTTGCAGAACCACCAGATGGGGTACGAGTAGAGTGGTCAAACATGGACAAACAGACAAAAAGTATTGTCTATGACTTTGGGGGTATTTTCTGAAAACAAACGAGAGAGCCCCCAAGAATTATCATAACCTGTTGGGGGGGGGGGGCTGCTAAGGACAGCTGAACACACATTTCCACCCTAAGGGTGTGTTTGTGGGTAGAGACAGACAGGCAGACAGACAGACAGACAGACAGAAAGACCGACAGGCAGACACATGCAGAGAGACACAATGAGAGCCAAATGCATAAAGAAACAGAGACAAAGAGAGACAGAGAGTGAAACAGAGACTGAGACAGACAGATGGTTAGA
>JAUOBU010326567.1:0-21833 GCA_032360585.1 Nereis procera | reverse complement strand
CATATTTCCAGACATACCCGATGCATCTATATAACCGATGTCAATAAATAGTACTTTATATGTGATATACTTGCTTGTACTGTACACAGATATAAATAAGTACAAACGCAAACATCATCACTAGGCAGGGGAAGGACATGAGGTTAATTCTATCCATCGGGATAAAAATCTCAATAAGCAAATTATACCGGGGCACATCTGTGTCCCATATCCAATACTCTACATACCTACGTCAATGCATGAACATATAATCCACTACATAGATGACCACTCCAGACTTTATAGCAGACAGGCACACACACAGACGATCAGAAACACATGCATGCACACAACCTTATACAAAAGGTAAACACATATGAACGCATACAGATTCGGAAAGCGAAGATGATGGAGATATGTCTGCTGGTATTCATCCACAAGGTGAAGCTTCAAGCATGGTATGATATGACAAAATATTGGACACAGAACGGGAGGGACTAACAGCATTTGCATGATATATCATGGCTTTGATAGTGTCACAGCCCTTCACCCACACCTTGGAGCATGATGGTTCGTTAGTAGCAAAGTGCGAGGAGTGGGCACACAGTCTCCTCTTTGTAGGAGGGCTTATGGTACACACCACTTCTCATGGCCCTTGCTGAACGTCCAGAGTCCAATGAACCCATGTTAAATGCTTCTCTATCGTGCTACACACAAGCCTGGCATGACAAGACTGTCATAGTGATACAGGCATATTATGTCACAAGCAGCCACATTCCAAAAAGTTAAGAAAAAGAACAGACCTTATCTTTCAGACAAGTAATCCTTATTGACTATATATCTTATTATTTGTGACATTCACAAACATGGATCACCTGAGTGTCATAACGAGGAGAGGCTATTCCAGTGGCAAATGGGCTGCTTGAGAAAGTGAAGTTCCTCATATTATAGGTTATTACCCACACCTGGTGGAAGTACAAATAATGAAGCAAGTCTTGAATTCAGAACTCCCTTATCACCGTCTCTATTCAGACAACAATCTACAGCTAGGCTTCACTTGCCTTTCCCATCGAACTAGAGCTCAACTATTTAGTTGCTTTAACCCGACTTCTATGATCACACTTGTGATACAAAAGCAACAACTACCTGACTCAGAGAGACTCTACTTTCTCCCGATGCAGAGATTCTCGAGTGCCTCATGAACTGGCTTGATTGGCTCACTCCACAGCCCCATACTCCACCAATTGTTCCACTTGATCACTGACCTATGGCTGATTACGTACAATTTTGAAAAATATCAGTCTCAAACAAATTGAACCCTCATCGATCATGACATTGATTAAAAAACATACTTGTCTTCATATACATTCTCAAATGATCTTGCGTAAATATATCTCAGACAGCATCTCATTTCTCAATGAAGTGCGTTTTTAAAGTATTTTTTTTTCTCCAAACTTTTTGGAAGGCCTACCATGTGTGTTAGATGTCATTTAGCAAGAGATTTCCTATCCCATTGACGAGAAATTCCCAAGTGAATGACACCTTCATGTGTCTGTGCACATGCACGTTGAAGATTCATGGCTACTCTTCGCAAAGAGCAGGTGATTGCCCCCGGTAGACATGCTCCTCTCTTCTGCCCCCAAACTGACTAATCAATTAAAAAGATATTCAGAGCTATATATACCATTCGGTTTCAAACAGTCGTTAAGCCTCAACCAACCAACAACCTGATGTACCTGCTTTATGTAAGATCTAGACAATTTGAGTAATGTTTCGGGGGGATTATCATCACCTCTTTGCTTGGACGACTTTACTGTTAGGCATTTCACTGTCATTGACGCATTTAAATATCTCACTGAATTGTAATCATAGCCAGGAAATCATTGAGGTGCGGCTACTAGCTGGATCACTTCACTCCGCTTGGTTTGTTTCAGCCTTATTACAATCCTATCCTGTTACAACGATATGTTTGCTTCAAGTATAATTTGTTTCAAATCGAATGAAGACCAAGAAAGTACAAGATGTGCAGAATGGCTTCACAGTTCATGTGTGAGGAGATTTACAAATAACAACCACCATCTGTTTTATACTCCCCGACCATTTGCAACCAGATATCGCTGACAATATGTTCCACCAACACTGCTCCTCAGCTGGTGACAGGACCACTCCCTTTTTTAATATGCTTGAATGAATTGCCGGATTATGTGAAAAGCTGTGAAGTGCAGATGTACTCCAATGATACGTCCCTATATGTAAATGCAAATGATCTAGACACACTTGAACTCAACCTCCAATTGGGGCTATATGATGCGAGCGTCTGGCTCTATGAAAATAAACTCACCTTGAACATTGAAAAAACAAAATTCATGATCTTTGCTGACAGATACAAGATAAGTCAATACACTGATATTAAAATTGAGATGATTGGAAAATACCCTGAACGGGATGACCACTACAAGTATTCTGGCATTTATTATCTGATATGCTTCCTCCGATGTATATATCGAGGGCTACTATGCGAATACGGTTGAGTGGTGTATTGATTCCGTATTACCCGCCGAGGGTAATACAGATTCTGTATTCACGCCTAGGTCACGTGACACGATCGTTTTGAACCGTTCGGAATTGCTCGGCTGTTTCCGTAAACGCGAAGATTGCCAAAAGGCGATCGCGCGTACTCGGTCATGTAAACAAGCCGATTCAAGATGGACGTTTCGTTCGATAAATGTGTTTCGTCGTCAAAATACCTAGTCGGAAGCATCTCATATAATAAATACAGAACCCCACTCACGTTGCGTACGCAACGCTCATGGAGTTCAGTGTATATATGCTATAAAGACATATAATTACACAGCTTATGTAACAGTCAAATGCCCAGCTTGTTTTTTGGAGAAATTTTTTCCCCTGTGCAGTCAAATTGTACAGAGCAATCGGATATTGGGCAAGCCCACACTAAAATAGCAAAATGTTGACAATATCATGATAGATAACATGGTAATCTACTTATGCATCTTTTACTTACACAGATGCTGCCCGGAGGAATGGAGTCAAGGAGG
This sequence comes from Nereis procera, assembly GCA_032360585.1. NCBI lineage: Eukaryota > Metazoa > Annelida > Polychaeta > Phyllodocida > Nereididae > Nereis > Nereis procera. The sequence goes on along the minus strand of JAUOBU010326567.1, from coordinate 18,798 downwards.
CCATTGCTGAGCAGAAAATGAAGAGGTGGCTTAAGTATGCCAAGGATCGTGATGGTGGCAGGGCTAACAGAGGGAAGAATAACTCAGGTAAGAAAATCCACAATCTTAAATTTCAAACTTGAAGGCAGGTTTGAGTACTAGTGGAAATTAAATTAATCTCCTTCTTTGATGTCCAAATTTTGTATAAGAAATGAACAAATGCATACCTGCAACAGACAATGGGTTGTAGATGCCATTCACAGAACATGCATCTGTCACGGATTCAACAAAGAACCCAACAATCTATCAAGACCACTCACCTGTTAAAAAGATATACCGTAATTGACGTGATGATGGAGAAGGGGGTGGGCGTTTATTTGGGTCTTACCGTTTGTTGGTGGGCGAAACATATCAAACGACTCGTATGTAGATGTGAGAGTGTCACATAATCAGTGATTGATATTATGACAAAATGTGATGATTGGCATTGTTTCTTACCAGCACACGCTCAAATCAACTGCCATTCAGATGATACAGATTATAAAACAGTTGTATCCATCACATTATAATCGCTGCAAAAACCATTTATTTTGAAGACGCACATGTTTGGTGGCTGCCGCCATGTTATTTCCGGGCGAGATGCACAGAAGTTCGATATTAGGGGGCTGCACAGTTTCACTTTGCTAGTTCCCTATGCCGTGGCTTGGAGCAGTGTGTACACCCGACATTTGCGCGGCATGGAGATTGCCGAAAATTTATAATGTAACATCCTTTGTGGGGGAATTACGTAATTTTCCCCATTAAATATGATTATGAAGAATTGGACTTCTACATGTAGATGCCATCGTCTATTTGGCTTGACATCACGGATAATATTCCCATTTTGGCGATGTTGACAGGAGGTGGGCGTTTATTGAAGCATGGGTGATTATTACGTCAATTACGGTAAATGTGTGTGTAAATGTGCGTGTGCATATATATTATTGTTCAGACAGATTTGGCAAATTCCATGAAGCATAAAAACTAGGTCAGAGAAACAATATATCGTTGGAATGTGAAGCTGAATGTGAAGGTAAGTGGGGCAAGGGTAAAAAGGTTCAGAGTGAAGTAGAAGCCACTTCAACAATAAAGATGATTTGGTCATAAACCTCAACACAGGTGAGGACGCTGATGCTTACAACGGGGCTCGGGGTAGTAGATAAGCTCTCTACACTGCATGTGGCGAGATAAGAAGGATAAGCTTTGCTAAAGCTATGCTGTCCTTAAAAATCTAAATGGTTGTTTTATTTTTTTTACAGCGACATCCCGTCTGGATGCAAGGAGAGTGGTGGACAGCAGTGATGACAGTGATGACAGTGAATGAGTCCAGAGGCGAAATAATATGTATGATGCACATGTCTAAAATGAATAAATTCCTAGTTCGAATATTGATTTTCTCTTCCGTGCACTTATTCACAATGTGTAGTCTCGCGATAACGAGATCACGCGCGTGACTTCGTGGCGCCGGCGGGAGATCGAGTCAGATCGAGTCAGGAAGTACAAAGGAACACACAGATCGGTAAGTGCTGATCCAGTGTTCATCGATCTCTACACCTCTCCAAGCAACAGAACCAGGTAATCACCATGTAACTTCATTTATGTACTTGTATTGTATGCTGAGTGTTATGTAGGAGTACAACATTTGGTGTCAGAAGTAATCTGCTGCCTGGAAAACAGTTGTTGTTGTTGTTGACAGTTTACATCACTGATCTGTCAATGCTGATGTGTGTTGTAATTCTGTCAGGTAAATCAGTGATTCAGTGAGTGCTGAGTCACAGAGCATTGGGGAGGTGAAGTGAGTTGTTGTTGTTGTTGTTGACAGTTTACATCACTGATCTGTCAGTGCTGATGTGTGTTGTAATTCTGTCAGGTAAATCAGTGATTCAGTGAGTGCACAGAGCATTTGGGAAGTAAAGTGAGTGCTCTGATCTGTGAGTGGGAGATTTGTATTCATTGTGACTTTGTACATGTCAGTTCAAGCATGAACTTCTGCAATTATAGTCATTTGGTTCAGTTTGGAGTTTGTTGAGGGCTGTAACACTTGTAACCTGCACACTTCTATTTGGATATGGTTGGTACTCGACCTTGTTATTTCTAACTGAGATATTGGGATCACACGCCAACATGTCACAACCAGTGGTGCGTTTGCTCACCGCGACCGTGGAAGAGCTCAAATCTCTGCCATACGTTGGTACAGCTCGGGCAAAAAAGGTGGTTGATTTGGTGAAAAGGATCAAGCCACATGTGTATCTCAAAGACCTAGCAGATGCATCTGAGCTGTCACAAACAACATGGAGGACTTTTGTGGAGGAGGGGAAGTTGATGATGCCGTTAGATGAACTGTGGGAACTCACAGAACAGTTGGAGTCTGATATCAGTAAGTGGAAAGATCGATGTGCTGAAGAGAAGACACGGCATGATCAAGAACTTGAGGCAGCTAGAGCAGCAGACCCGGTCCTCTTAGACAAATTAGAGAAGCTGAGAGTGAAATGTGAAGAACTTGAGGGAACTAGAACTACAGATCCAGTCCTCTTGGACGAATTAGAGGGACTGAGAAGAAAATATGCCGTGGAGATTGAAGACAAGGAACGGCTCCTGAAGGAAAACTTCAAGTTGCAGCACCAAATCGAGGAACTCCAGGAAGAACATGCCAATCTCCTGAGTGAGAACAGTGTAGTGCCAAACGAAAACCCCAGGAAGATCCAAGAGTTGGAACAGCGTCTGAGTGACAAGGATGAGACACTGGCAGAGAACAGGACCCTCATTCAACAACAAGAGGCGCAACTAGAAGATCGGGAGAAGCTTCTGAAAGCCCAAACAGAGGACCTCGCACTCAAGGAAACAGCCATCCGTGAAAACGAAACCAAGTGCAAGAATCAGATTGCCGACCTGAAGAAACAGTTGGAAGACCAGCTAGCACTCTTCTTACAGGAAGAGGGTGTCTGGCACACAAAGCAGACCCAGCTGGACAAGACAATAGAACATCTGTTGTCAGGTAAGGCAAACTTGGAGCATGACCTTCGTGAATCTGGGAAAGTTAATGCAGGTATGTTGACACGGATCAACGAGCTGAAGAACACACTGGCTCATGAGACTCAGAAGAGGTCAGACCTGGAGGCGAGGTTAGCAACAGAACAGCGAAGGCGGGAAACCCTAGGAGTAGAGCTGCAGCAACTCAAGTCTAAGGACAAGCAGACACCGGCAGGGAATATTGAAGACATGTTGGGGACAATAATGACTATACTTACTGATCGCGCACCCGCACGCGAAGTAGCCGTGTCAACGACCTCAGGGGTATATGAAAGGGGCAGGGACACTCCCCCCACCTATGATACGTACCGAAAGGAGAAGGGAGAACATACAGGTAAGGTTGATACCCACACAGAGTCGCACTCCCTTCAACATGTCTCAGGTAGGGGTGATGGAGGTAAGTCAATGGGGGGAGTACACGACATATATAATGAGGAGGCTGCTAACTGTTACAGCGGTGGTGGCCCCCTACAAGGCATGTACCCTTCCCCAGAGCAGGAATACAGTCCACCACCATGGTCTACCAGATACACTCCTCGCCACCCGGAGGATCCACATTCAGGTGACAGAGACCATGTCCGTTATAGCGGAAATGGCTCATTTGGAGGTATGAATCCGGGCTATCCACAGAGCAGGGGCCTGCCATGGAGTGCAGAATACACCCCACGACGGTCTGAGTATGCCGGCCCATCAACCCGGTTCCATAGGGCATACCCGGATGAGGTTGGAATGCCTGATAAGAGAGATCGTTCGAGTCGGTCACATGAAAGAAGGCGATCCACAGATCGCAAGAGCCATGATGGATCTCCCGATTCTCGTCGACATAGACGAAAACCACATCTCAGTTCATCTGAGTCGTCCACAGATGAGCTAGATTCAGATTGGGGCTCTCATGGATCGGATAGTGAGGATGGTCAATGGGCCAGATCTAGGTCCACACGACCAGGAGGCCACAAACCCCGAGGACCACCACCTCCAAAGATGGATGTATTCCATGGTGATAGCACCAAATGGGAAGCCTTCTTTCTGCAGTTTAAACAGACTGCTCGACAATATCGGTGGAAGGAGGCAGAGAAGTGCAGACGGCTTCGTGAGTGCCTGAGAGATAAGGCCATTAAATTTGTGTATAACCTATCGTCAAGCGTTCGAGAGGATTATCGCCGCTTGATCAAGGAGTTGGACAGGCGTTTTGGGGAACATGAAGAACCCAGTATCAAGCGCCGACAGATGTTGACAGCACGCCAAGCGGACGAGGAAAGCTTTGATGACTGGGCTGACCGAGTGACCAAGTTGGTCCGGGACAGCTATCGGGGGCGTGGTGATGAGAAGCTGTTGCAGAACATGTCCGTGGATCTGTTCCTACGAGGTTGCCGGGAAAGACACGCTGTATTATCCGCAGCTGAAAAGGGCCCAAAGACCTTGACGGCAGCACTCAAAGCTGTCAAGAAGACTGTGGGTAACCAACAGGCTTTCCTCGGAAAGACATACTCTGCAAGACATGTATCATGGGAACGGGAGAATGACTCTCTCGCGGTCCGTACCGTCAGCTCGACAGGCTCACAGCCAGCCTGGGAAGAAGTCTCGCCTAATGACATGAGAAAGGTGCTTGATCATGTGCTCACTTTAGAGCGCAAGTTTGATCAAATGTATGCATCAAGGATCTCTTCACCTGACAGGTCATCCTACTGCTCGACATGTGCAGCAACGGGACACAGCAGCATTGACTGTCCTAAACGGACAACACGTACATTGGCGACAAGCCCTAGTAGGTCAACTGCTTGCTACACCTGCAACCAGCCAGGACATTTGGCCCGCGAATGTCCAAATCGGAAGTTGGCACGATCCAAGAGTCCCAGTCAGCTGGGTCTTTGTTTCAACTGTAAGCAGCCAGGGCATTTTGCCAATGACTGTCCAGAGAATAGCCGATCCCGATCCCGGTCACAGAGTCCAAAGAGTACGGAGACTGGACGTTCACCCAGCCAGCCGTTAAACTGTTAGAGACTGCTCCTGAGGCCCAAGGAGCAGTCGTGAAGGATAGGAAAGGCCAGACAGTCAACCTTTTAACCGGGGAGTTTCGAGGGGAATTCAGGCCCGATAAAGTCCCTTCATCCAGACGTCAATCGGACCCTGACGTGAGTGCGTTGGAGTCCGATGGGACAGACCCAAAACAACTCCTGACCCAGCCAGATTCTGACGTGAGTGCGTTGGAGTCGGAAGGAAGAACACAATCACCACAACTGCGTGAATTCACTATACGGAATGTCACAGCCGGTATGTCTTTGGGCATTCCCTTAAAGGTGAGCGGCATTGATGTGTTTGCTATAGTGGACAGTGCTGCACAAGTGACCGTGCTCAGCTCCAAAGTGGCACAGAAGTTGCCATTCCCAGTCCAGGATATGGAAACCGTGAAGATTCGCACTGCTCAAAGTGACAATTTCATGGATGGAACAATGGTGAAGAACTTGAGTCTACACATTGGGAAAGAGCAGTATCAGTGGGACATAGTTGTGGCAGACATTGCAGACGACATTTTATTAGGCTTAGACTTTCTCAAAGCAAAGAAGGCCATTGTAGATCTCAACAACGATGCTGTCATACTGAACGGTGTGACAGTCCCAGCAGAATTGCGGATAGATTCATCGGGCCACAGCCTGCAGGTGAGTCAAGTGATAGTGGACAAGCGTCGAGTGATTCCACCAAACTCCATGGCCATCGTTCCAGCCAAGATGCAGTCCCAGTCAGATCACGATTTCTTATTTACACCGGATTCAAATATTCCTCTAGCTATGGCGTCTGTCATAGTGTCCGGTGTCGGAAACACTATTCCCATCAGTGTGGTTAACATGAGCAACCAATATATCACGCTGAAGACTGGCCAACTTCTGGGACGAGCCGAGGAAGTCCCCACCAAATTGGAGGATGAAGAGGCTGCTGATTCTGTGATAACAGAAGATGCAGATGGCCGGGGAATGGGGGGCGAGGATGATGCTGATTCGGTGATGGCTGATGATGCGTGCATCCGACAAGTGAAAGTTCTGAATGACCCCAGTAACATATCGAACTTGGATACCTCCATTCCATCGGTTCCAGAACATTTAGTCAAGTTGGTCGAAATGTCATGCGCGAACTTGGAGCCGGATCAAGCAGAAACACTTACCCAGTTACTGTGTGACTACGCCGAGGTCTTCGCAAAACATGATCTGGATCTGGGAGAGTTCACTGGTATTCAGCACAGGATACGAACGGTGGATGAACAGCCTGTCAAGCTACGTATGAGACGAACCCCTCTTGGTTTTGAGAATGAGGAAGAAAAGCACCTGCGCTCAATGCTGGAGGCCGGCGTGATTGAAGAATCCGTGTCTGACTGGTGTGCCGCTCCGGTGCTCGTCCGCAAGAAAGATGGATCAGTCCGTTATTGCCTGGATTACAGGAAGCTGAATGCGAAAACCGTCAAAGATGTGTACCCTCTACCACTGATAGAAGAGTGCCTGGACACTCTCAGTGGGAGCACCTATTTCAGTACAGTTGACATGGCCGCCGGATATTGGCAAATCCTCGTTCACCCTGACGACCGACATAAAAGCGCGTTCATCACAAAATATGGCTTATTCCAGCACGTACGCATGCCTTTTGGACTATGTAATGCGCCAGCGACGTTTTCTCGTGCGATGGATTTGGTGCTCCGTGGTCTAGCATGGAAGGAGGTCCTCGCGTATCTCGATGACGTAGTGATCCTTGGTAGGACATTCGAGGAACATATCAAGAATCTAGAAGAAGTACTTCAACGATTCCGGAAGCAAGGTCTCAAACTGAAGCCCCGGAAGTGTGCACTGTGTCGCCCGGACGTACAGTTCCTCAGACATCGAATCGATCGCCATGGGGTCCACATCACAGAAAACAAAACACAGACAGTCAGGGATCAGCCAACACCCACAAGCAAGGTGGAGCTTGAATCCTTTCTTGGATTCGTGAATTACCACAGGAACTTCTTGCAGGGTTTCTCTGAGGTGGCTGCAACACTGTATGAGCTGACCGGATCCAAGGCCAAGTTCCAGTGGACAGAGAGACACGATCAGGCATTTCAGTCCGTGAAGGAGTTATTCCTTGCCGCCCCCGTTCTTGCATTCCCCAATGCTACCGATCTGTTCATTCTGGATACAGATGCATCCAATCATTCAATTGGAGCGTCCTTGTCACAGGTTCAGGATGGGCAGGAGAGACCTACATCTTTTGGGAACCTCATTTTGTCACCCGAACGTCGCCGATATTGCACCACCCGGAAAGAACTCCTGGCCGTGGTGATGTTTACTAGACAATATCGCCATTATCTTCTTGGACGCCAGTTTGTTGTCCGGACAGACCACAACAGTTTGGTGTGGCTTATGCGGTTCAAGCACCCAGAAGGACAATTGGCTCGTTGGCTGGAAGAGTTGGCGCAGTTCGACATGGTTATTGAACATCGCGCCGGAAATCATCACCAGAATGCTGACGGGTTGTCCCGGGTCCCCATCCCGAACTCGGTTTGCATCCAGAAACGGGTTGCCCCCAATCAACTTCCCTGTATCGGATGTGTGTACTGCACCAGGGTGCATCAACGGTGGACACAATTCGAAGAAGACGTCGATGATGTGGTCCCGTTAGTGGTGCGGGCTGTCAAGGTTGGTGCAAACATGGACCTGCAGTCTGTTAGTGCAGACTCAACACCGGCAGTGGTGCGGGCTGACAAGGTTGGTGCAAACATGGACCTACAGTCTGTTAGTGCAGACTCAACACCGGCACCAGCCTCAAACAACACAACCCACAACTCCCAGATGCAGTCTGTTACAGCAGACTCAACACAGAGCCCAGCGACATCACTGACGAGGTCCGTGAGTGCAGAAGGGTCAGTTACCTCCGAAGATGAGGAGCAACTCAACTTCTTGACGTTGCAGGAGGCCAACTGGATCGGTGCATACACTCCGGAAGAATTGCGTGAATACCAACTCCGTGATCCCGATCTATCTACAGTGATAGACTGGCTAGAGCAGAAAAAATGTCCAAATCCTCAAGAGTTAGCTCTGACTAGTCAGACTACATGACATTTGTGGCTATCCAAACCACAACTCAAGATCATGGCAGGAGTCTTGTTCTATGAGTGGATTGGTCGCGCACGAAGGAAACTGAAATTTGTTGTACCGGATGCACTGAAAGAGGTCATATTATTCATGGTGCATGACACGAAAAGTGGAGGACATTTCGGGGAAGATCGAACATTACAGCGTTTAAAAACTTCGTTCTTCTGGTTTGGCGCCAGTGTTGATACCAAGACATATGTACAAGGTTGTGCAGCGTGCAACAAAAATAAGAAACCAACAGTCAGACCGAAAGCTGCTCTAGGGTCATACGTTGTGGGCGGACGAAACGAAAGGGTTCACCTTGATCTGCTTGGACCTTTCCCCAAGAGCAAGTCCGGAAATCGATATATCTTGATGATTCTGGACCAGTTCACGAAATGGTTTGAGTGTGTGGCAATCCCGGACCAATCCGCTGAGGTCATGGCGGAAGCATTCATCAACCAGTACATCACTCGGTTCGGTCCACCCTTGGAAATCCACACAGATCAAGGAGGGTGCTTCAACGGCAACCTTTTTGATGCCTGTTGCAAGCTCTTGGAAGTTGCAAAGACCCGCACGACACCATATCGGCCCAAATCGAATGGCCAAGTGGAGCGCTATAACCGGATCCTTTTGGCGATGATTCGTTGCCATTTGAGAAACGGACAAACCCACTGGGATGAATACCTACAACTTCTGGCCATGGCGATACGCGCAACCATAAACCAATCCACGGGATTCACCGCCAACATGATGATGCTGGGAGAGGAAATCCGAACCCCGGCCGATCTTATGTTTGGAGTTGCCAGTGCCAATCGGACACCGAGAAGTGAGGCTGGATTCGTCTCCTGGCTCCGAGACATATTGAGGCAGGTTCATGAGGATGCCCGCCGGAGTCTGAGTGCGTCACAGCGACGTCAGAAGAAAACATACGATCTCAAGCTACGTCAACGACCATACAGGAGAGGTGTCTTGGTGTGGATGATTGATGATTCCACCAAAGTCGGCAGAAGCTCGAAACTCCATCCACCCTGGAAAGGCCCAGGGGTGGTGTCAGACGTCATTTCGCCAGTGTTGTTCCGTGTCCAGGATCGGAAAGGTACACAGATCCTACACCATGATAAGTTGAAGCTGTGCAAGGATCGTGTTGTTCCATTCTGGCTTCGCCGAAAACGACACAGCTTACTCAGCCTTGATGAAACCCTAGCTTACAGCCAGGATGAGACCAGTCAAGATGTTACCTTAGTCAATTCTACCCAAGCAATACCAGCGTCGGACCTGGATGAGACGATCCCATATGGTGACGATTCAAACGACGATCTCTTGGATGATCTCGCGAACGCGTGGTTTCCGGACGATAACGTGCCATTGATCTGTCATGATGGGTACCCCGATTCCAACGAAGACTTGGAAGATTACGGGCTGGACCAGTTGTTTAAGGAGCCAGAGAGGACAAGATTTGGTCGCGTCACCAGACAGCCCGGGTTCCTCCGGGATTATGTTTGCTAATCTTGTTCGGAATTCACCAGGGGAGTTATGTTTTTCTAACATCTGCACCATTTAACTCTTAACTCTTCTGGACAAAAAAACAAAACAAAACAGTAGTTGGCTCCTGTTGCAGTGATGTCGTATGCTCTAGATATGGAAGGAAGTGAACTAACGGTGCCAGAAGGATATAATCCGCCTCAGGATCGCCACATCTCCCTGGAAGACACTGGCACTCTCGCCATCAACATCCCCAATGAGTGGTACACATCGTCGGTCGAGGTGGATGACTGCCAGACCCATCGTCGGATTATTTTCAACAATGAGGAAGAGTCATACAACAATGATTGGCTCGTTCTGGATGAATGTGGGCCGTCGGAGGGAGAGGATGAAGAGAAGGTGGAAGAATCAGAGGTACCAGGCAGCACTGCAATGACACATCACAAGAAATCGGTCATCACTGATTTGTCACCACTGACTGTGGAATCGGTGAATGCTGAATCCAAGTCGTGGAAAACCGTTAGGGACACTACAGCAATGGTATCCGTGAGTGCGGAACCATCAACACGTCACCACAAGAAGTCGGTCATTGCTGATTCATCACTACAGACTCTAGAATCGGGGAATGCCAAATCCAAATCGTGGACAACCGGCAAGATCTCTACGGCGACGGTATCCGTGAGTGCGGAACCCTCAGCCAAAAAGAGGAAAAAGGCATGCGATTGGTGTGGGGAGGGGATGGACACAAGGCAAGTTCGGCGCCATATGCAGAAAGCTCATCTCCCATGGTACTTTGAGCCAGAGATTGCATGTTGGCAGTGCCAAAACAATGAAACATCATTGTGTTTCACACGAGCACATATCCAGCGGGATGATCATGGCCCGAAGTCTGCATTCCAAACGGATAGCCAATTACACCAATGGGTCTACTGGATGCAGACTCTACTGGGACATTTACGCCGGGCAATGGGATTGATGACCTTAGAGCACTTACGCCGGGAAGTGATCAGGAAGGACCTTTCACCAAAGGAGGGCACATTCACAGCAACGAGAAGCTTCCTCTTAGGATATGTGGACATCCAACTGGAGGGTCACTGCCAGGATATACACAAGGCGGAACTCCCAAATACAGTGGCTGCTGTCCTACACTGGAGAACAGTCATCAACATCCTGCTATCATTGTCACCAGTGGAGAGAGACCGGGTTGTAACCCTTCTGAAAATGCCGAGCCTCTATCCAGTGCACCCTTTCGAAATGGAATGCTTAGTTACCGTGGACAGCCACTGTCACCTTGACATCACCCTCACTAGACATCAGTGCTCCACCCTCTCAGCATTAAAATCACAAGTTTCCAGAGGTCAACAGTTGATTTCCAACTTTGTGTTCCCCGATTCCTGGAACAAATACCAACAGTTTGAGAAGGAATCGGATGTCTCATTTACCTTTGGTATCCACCCCCGAGCTGCATCGGAGTACCACCCCATCCGCCGACTCCGTCAACTCCTGAAACACAAGAAAGCAGTGGCCATTGGAGAGCTCGGACTCACCTTGCCAAGTTCTGAGGAGAGTGCCCAGGTGGACCTGGTTGTAGCGTTGCTGAAAGTGGCCAAATCCATCTCACTGCCGGTAGTTGTACACTGCCAGGGACCAAATAGCCACCACCGAATGCAGTCCCTACTAATGACTCACCTAGATCGATCCCGCAAAATACAAATTCATTGTTTCAATGGGCCATTGGAACTCATGGAGCAATACATCTCGAGATTCCCAAATATCATGTTCAGCATTGGCGGACTACTCTACCACGCAGATGCCGCATTCGAGACGGCAGTCCAGGCAATGGATCTCACCCGATTGCTCCTGGAAACGGATGCCCCATATCTGTCGCCCCCGGGAACCCAAAAACACAGGAATCACCCATGGAATGTCTACGAGGTGGCTGCTCGGGTCGCCAGGATCAAAAACCTTCCTCCACGGGTGATCCTACAAGCTGCTCGGCGCAATGCCGAGACATTCTTCAGTCTGTAAGGATGTGTTGGTGGGTCCATGGGCGGGGATTGTCGGTGATGACCGAGCCTCGTTCATGGATTCCATCATAGTCATGTATATATATTGTATATAGCCAATCTGTATTCCTTACAGAACACACCGTTTTAGACGCCGTGGATACCGATGGTATACCACTGACCATGTTGTACAGAACAATCTGTACTTTTACGGAACACACTACTACAGGTACCATGGATATCGATTGTGGGTATCACTGGCAGCATCCACCACATCACCCCAGCCAGCTCTGCCCCCCAATAACATCCTGTCCTTTCTAACACAGGGAGGAGTGTAGTCTCGCGATAACGAGATCACGCGCGTGACTTCGTGGCGCCGGCGGGAGATCGAGTCAGATCGAGTTAGGAAGTACAAAGGAACACACAGATCGGTAAGTGCTGATCCAGTGTTCATCGATCTCTACACCTCTCCAAGCAACAGAACCAGGTAATCACCATGTAACTTCATTTATGTACTTGTATTGTATGCTGAGTGTTATGTAGGAGTACAACATTTGGTGTCAGAAGTAATCTGCTGCCTGGAAAACAGTTGTTGTTGTTGTTGACAGTTTACATCACTGATCTGTCAATGCTGATGTGTGTTGTAATTCTGTCAGGTAAATCAGTGATTCAGTGAGTGCTGAGTCACAGAGCATTGGGGAGGTGAAGTGAGTTGTTGTTGTTGTTGTTGACAGTTTACATCACTGATCTGTCAGTGCTGATGTGTGTTGTAATTCTGTCAGGTAAATCAGTGATTCAGTGAGTGCACAGAGCATTTGGGAAGTAAAGTGAGTGCTCTGATCTGTGAGTGGGAGATTTGTATTCATTGTGACTTTGTACATGTCAGTTCAAGCATGAACTTCTGCAATTATAGTCATTTGGTTCAGTTTGGAGTTTGTTGAGGGCTGTAACACTTGTAACCTGCACACTTCTATTTGGATATGGTTGGTACTCGACCTTGTTATTTCTAACTGAGATATTGGGATCACACGCCAACATGTCACAACCAGTGGTGCGTTTGCTCACCGCGACCGTGGAAGAGCTCAAATCTCTGCCATACGTTGGTACAGCTCGGGCAAAAAAGGTGGTTGATTTGGTGAAAAGGATCAAGCCACATGTGTATCTCAAAGACCTAGCAGATGCATCTGAGCTGTCACAAACAACATGGAGGACTTTTGTGGAGGAGGGGAAGTTGATGATGCCGTTAGATGAACTGTGGGAACTCACAGAACAGTTGGAGTCTGATATCAGTAAGTGGAAAGATCGATGTGCTGAAGAGAAGACACGGCATGATCAAGAACTTGAGGCAGCTAGAGCAGCAGACCCGGTCCTCTTAGACAAATTAGAGAAGCTGAGAGTGAAATGTGAAGAACTTGAGGGAACTAGAACTACAGATCCAGTCCTCTTGGACGAATTAGAGGGACTGAGAAGAAAATATGCCGTGGAGATTGAAGACAAGGAACGGCTCCTGAAGGAAAACTTCAAGTTGCAGCACCAAATCGAGGAACTCCAGGAAGAACATGCCAATCTCCTGAGTGAGAACAGTGTAGTGCCAAACGAAAACCCCAGGAAGATCCAAGAGTTGGAACAGCGTCTGAGTGACAAGGATGAGACACTGGCAGAGAACAGGACCCTCATTCAACAACAAGAGGCGCAACTAGAAGATCGGGAGAAGCTTCTGAAAGCCCAAACAGAGGACCTCGCACTCAAGGAAACAGCCATCCGTGAAAACGAAACCAAGTGCAAGAATCAGATTGCCGACCTGAAGAAACAGTTGGAAGACCAGCTAGCACTCTTCTTACAGGAAGAGGGTGTCTGGCACACAAAGCAGACCCAGCTGGACAAGACAATAGAACATCTGTTGTCAGGTAAGGCAAACTTGGAGCATGACCTTCGTGAATCTGGGAAAGTTAATGCAGGTATGTTGACACGGATCAACGAGCTGAAGAACACACTGGCTCATGAGACTCAGAAGAGGTCAGACCTGGAGGCGAGGTTAGCAACAGAACAGCGAAGGCGGGAAACCCTAGGAGTAGAGCTGCAGCAACTCAAGTCTAAGGACAAGCAGACACCGGCAGGGAATATTGAAGACATGTTGGGGACAATAATGACTATACTTACTGATCGCGCACCCGCACGCGAAGTAGCCGTGTCAACGACCTCAGGGGTATATGAAAGGGGCAGGGACACTCCCCCCACCTATGATACGTACCGAAAGGAGAAGGGAGAACATACAGGTAAGGTTGATACCCACACAGAGTCGCACTCCCTTCAACATGTCTCAGGTAGGGGTGATGGAGGTAAGTCAATGGGGGGAGTACACGACATATATAATGAGGAGGCTGCTAACTGTTACAGCGGTGGTGGCCCCCTACAAGGCATGTACCCTTCCCCAGAGCAGGAATACAGTCCACCACCATGGTCTACCAGATACACTCCTCGCCACCCGGAGGATCCACATTCAGGTGACAGAGACCATGTCCGTTATAGCGGAAATGGCTCATTTGGAGGTATGAATCCGGGCTATCCACAGAGCAGGGGCCTGCCATGGAGTGCAGAATACACCCCACGACGGTCTGAGTATGCCGGCCCATCAACCCGGTTCCATAGGGCATACCCGGATGAGGTTGGAATGCCTGATAAGAGAGATCGTTCGAGTCGGTCACATGAAAGAAGGCGATCCACAGATCGCAAGAGCCATGATGGATCTCCCGATTCTCGTCGACATAGACGAAAACCACATCTCAGTTCATCTGAGTCGTCCACAGATGAGCTAGATTCAGATTGGGGCTCTCATGGATCGGATAGTGAGGATGGTCAATGGGCCAGATCTAGGTCCACACGACCAGGAGGCCACAAACCCCGAGGACCACCACCTCCAAAGATGGATGTATTCCATGGTGATAGCACCAAATGGGAAGCCTTCTTTCTGCAGTTTAAACAGACTGCTCGACAATATCGGTGGAAGGAGGCAGAGAAGTGCAGACGGCTTCGTGAGTGCCTGAGAGATAAGGCCATTAAATTTGTGTATAACCTATCGTCAAGCGTTCGAGAGGATTATCGCCGCTTGATCAAGGAGTTGGACAGGCGTTTTGGGGAACATGAAGAACCCAGTATCAAGCGCCGACAGATGTTGACAGCACGCCAAGCGGACGAGGAAAGCTTTGATGACTGGGCTGACCGAGTGACCAAGTTGGTCCGGGACAGCTATCGGGGGCGTGGTGATGAGAAGCTGTTGCAGAACATGTCCGTGGATCTGTTCCTACGAGGTTGCCGGGAAAGACACGCTGTATTATCCGCAGCTGAAAAGGGCCCAAAGACCTTGACGGCAGCACTCAAAGCTGTCAAGAAGACTGTGGGTAACCAACAGGCTTTCCTCGGAAAGACATACTCTGCAAGACATGTATCATGGGAACGGGAGAATGACTCTCTCGCGGTCCGTACCGTCAGCTCGACAGGCTCACAGCCAGCCTGGGAAGAAGTCTCGCCTAATGACATGAGAAAGGTGCTTGATCATGTGCTCACTTTAGAGCGCAAGTTTGATCAAATGTATGCATCAAGGATCTCTTCACCTGACAGGTCATCCTACTGCTCGACATGTGCAGCAACGGGACACAGCAGCATTGACTGTCCTAAACGGACAACACGTACATTGGCGACAAGCCCTAGTAGGTCAACTGCTTGCTACACCTGCAACCAGCCAGGACATTTGGCCCGCGAATGTCCAAATCGGAAGTTGGCACGATCCAAGAGTCCCAGTCAGCTGGGTCTTTGTTTCAACTGTAAGCAGCCAGGGCATTTTGCCAATGACTGTCCAGAGAATAGCCGATCCCGATCCCGGTCACAGAGTCCAAAGAGTACGGAGACTGGACGTTCACCCAGCCAGCCGTTAAACTGTTAGAGACTGCTCCTGAGGCCCAAGGAGCAGTCGTGAAGGATAGGAAAGGCCAGACAGTCAACCTTTTAACCGGGGAGTTTCGAGGGGAATTCAGGCCCGATAAAGTCCCTTCATCCAGACGTCAATCGGACCCTGACGTGAGTGCGTTGGAGTCCGATGGGACAGACCCAAAACAACTCCTGACCCAGCCAGATTCTGACGTGAGTGCGTTGGAGTCGGAAGGAAGAACACAATCACCACAACTGCGTGAATTCACTATACGGAATGTCACAGCCGGTATGTCTTTGGGCATTCCCTTAAAGGTGAGCGGCATTGATGTGTTTGCTATAGTGGACAGTGCTGCACAAGTGACCGTGCTCAGCTCCAAAGTGGCACAGAAGTTGCCATTCCCAGTCCAGGATATGGAAACCGTGAAGATTCGCACTGCTCAAAGTGACAATTTCATGGATGGAACAATGGTGAAGAACTTGAGTCTACACATTGGGAAAGAGCAGTATCAGTGGGACATAGTTGTGGCAGACATTGCAGACGACATTTTATTAGGCTTAGACTTTCTCAAAGCAAAGAAGGCCATTGTAGATCTCAACAACGATGCTGTCATACTGAACGGTGTGACAGTCCCAGCAGAATTGCGGATAGATTCATCGGGCCACAGCCTGCAGGTGAGTCAAGTGATAGTGGACAAGCGTCGAGTGATTCCACCAAACTCCATGGCCATCGTTCCAGCCAAGATGCAGTCCCAGTCAGATCACGATTTCTTATTTACACCGGATTCAAATATTCCTCTAGCTATGGCGTCTGTCATAGTGTCCGGTGTCGGAAACACTATTCCCATCAGTGTGGTTAACATGAGCAACCAATATATCACGCTGAAGACTGGCCAACTTCTGGGACGAGCCGAGGAAGTCCCCACCAAATTGGAGGATGAAGAGGCTGCTGATTCTGTGATAACAGAAGATGCAGATGGCCGGGGAATGGGGGGCGAGGATGATGCTGATTCGGTGATGGCTGATGATGCGTGCATCCGACAAGTGAAAGTTCTGAATGACCCCAGTAACATATCGAACTTGGATACCTCCATTCCATCGGTTCCAGAACATTTAGTCAAGTTGGTCGAAATGTCATGCGCGAACTTGGAGCCGGATCAAGCAGAAACACTTACCCAGTTACTGTGTGACTACGCCGAGGTCTTCGCAAAACATGATCTGGATCTGGGAGAGTTCACTGGTATTCAGCACAGGATACGAACGGTGGATGAACAGCCTGTCAAGCTACGTATGAGACGAACCCCTCTTGGTTTTGAGAATGAGGAAGAAAAGCACCTGCGCTCAATGCTGGAGGCCGGCGTGATTGAAGAATCCGTGTCTGACTGGTGTGCCGCTCCGGTGCTCGTCCGCAAGAAAGATGGATCAGTCCGTTATTGCCTGGATTACAGGAAGCTGAATGCGAAAACCGTCAAAGATGTGTACCCTCTACCACTGATAGAAGAGTGCCTGGACACTCTCAGTGGGAGCACCTATTTCAGTACAGTTGACATGGCCGCCGGATATTGGCAAATCCTCGTTCACCCTGACGACCGACATAAAAGCGCGTTCATCACAAAATATGGCTTATTCCAGCACGTACGCATGCCTTTTGGACTATGTAATGCGCCAGCGACGTTTTCTCGTGCGATGGATTTGGTGCTCCGTGGTCTAGCATGGAAGGAGGTCCTCGCGTATCTCGATGACGTAGTGATCCTTGGTAGGACATTCGAGGAACATATCAAGAATCTAGAAGAAGTACTTCAACGATTCCGGAAGCAAGGTCTCAAACTGAAGCCCCGGAAGTGTGCACTGTGTCGCCCGGACGTACAGTTCCTCAGACATCGAATCGATCGCCATGGGGTCCACATCACAGAAAACAAAACACAGACAGTCAGGGATCAGCCAACACCCACAAGCAAGGTGGAGCTTGAATCCTTTCTTGGATTCGTGAATTACCACAGGAACTTCTTGCAGGGTTTCTCTGAGGTGGCTGCAACACTGTATGAGCTGACCGGATCCAAGGCCAAGTTCCAGTGGACAGAGAGACACGATCAGGCATTTCAGTCCGTGAAGGAGTTATTCCTTGCCGCCCCCGTTCTTGCATTCCCCAATGCTACCGATCTGTTCATTCTGGATACAGATGCATCCAATCATTCAATTGGAGCGTCCTTGTCACAGGTTCAGGATGGGCAGGAGAGACCTACATCTTTTGGGAACCTCATTTTGTCACCCGAACGTCGCCGATATTGCACCACCCGGAAAGAACTCCTGGCCGTGGTGATGTTTACTAGACAATATCGCCATTATCTTCTTGGACGCCAGTTTGTTGTCCGGACAGACCACAACAGTTTGGTGTGGCTTATGCGGTTCAAGCACCCAGAAGGACAATTGGCTCGTTGGCTGGAAGAGTTGGCGCAGTTCGAAATGGTTATTGAACATCGCGCCGGAAATCATCACCAGAATGCTGACGGGTTGTCCCAGATCCCCATCCCGAAATCCTTTTGCATCCAGAAACGGGCCGCCCCCAATCAACTTCCCTGTGGCGGATGTGTGTACTGCACCAGGGTGCATCAACGGTGGACACAGTTCGAAGAAGACGTCGATGATGTGGTCCCATTAGTGGTGCGGGCTGTCAAGGTTGGTGCAAACATGGACCTGCAGTCTGTTAGTGCAGACTCAACACCGGCACCAGCCTCAAACAACACAACCCACAACTCCCAGATGCAGTCTGTTAAAGCAGACTCAACACAGAGCCCAGCGACATCTCTGACGATGTCCGTGAGTGCGGAAGCGTCAGTTACCTCCGAAGATGAGGAGCAACTTAACTTTTTGACATTGCAGGAGGCCAACTGGATCGGTGCTTACACTCCGGAGGAATTGCGTGAATACCAACTCCGTGATCCCGATCTGTCTACATTGATAGACTGGCCAGAGCAGAAAAAGTCCAAATCCTCAAGAGTTGGCTCTGACTAGTCAGACTACATGACATTTGTGGCTATCCAAACCACAACTCAAGATCATGGCAAGAGTCTTGTTCTATGAGTGGATTGGTCGCGCACGAAGGAAACTGAAATTTGTTGAACCGGATGCACTGAAAGAGGTCATTTTATTCATGGTGCATGACACGAAAAGTGGAGGACATTTCGGCGAAGATCGAACATTACAGCATTTGAAAGCATCGTTCTTCTGGTTTGGCGCCAGTG
>JAUOBU010325457.1:0-11637 GCA_032360585.1 Nereis procera | reverse complement strand
CGAGAGGTACCGGGGGCAAGCCGGGAGTTCGAATCGCGTGTATGGAAACGCACCATAATAAAGAAGGGAACTCAGCAGACCCAAGCAACTACAGGCGAATTCCTTTCTCCCCACAATTTGGAAGCTTCCAGGAGGAGTCGGCAATCGTAAGCCAATGCTCAATTAGTGGATGGTGGGCACTTCGTCGAGAGCCTGTTGGGCTTCATAAAGGGACACCCCACTTCTATTTGCCTCATAAAATTCATGGACTTTGTCCATGACAAAACATTGAGGCAGGTGACTAACGGTAGTCCTCTTCCTGAACTTAAAAAACGGCTTTCGACATGGTCGACCACCATATTTTGTTGTGAGCCTGGTGTCTCTTGGTTATAGGACTATCACTGGGATAGATCGCAAGTCACAAAAGTGGGACGTTCCATCTCCAACCCTGACCTGAGCCCTGCGGTGTGCCACAGGGATCTTTCTTAGACCCTCTCCAATTTATCTCTCATATAAATCACCTCCCCTCAGTTCTTAAGGAATTAGTTATTAATATGTACGCCAATGATATGGATATCTTGGTTACAGGATCATCTCTGCTAAAAAGTCATCAATACTTGCAATATGAACTATATGAAGCCGCCGTTAGTTTACGAAATAATCGCCTGACCCTCAATGTACCAAAAACCGAAGTCATGTATTTTGGGACCCACCAAAACCTGTGTCATATGTGTACAACTCCTATCAGCCATCAAGGGAACGAGATTCTAACTGTTGACACCTTCAAATATCCATGAATGCAACTCAATGATAAACTAACATATGAGAAGCATGTGGATTACACTCGGAGTAAGTGTATTAAATGTTTTAAGGCGTTTTTGAGCGTACGTTATTTTATAACAGAAAAGACCAGCTCCCAACTTTACAAGACACTAATACTTCCCCCAAAAGACTACAGAGACGTTATATATGATAGCTTCACTTCGAAATTCGCCTCCAACCATCAAATGTTACAGAACAGTGTCATGCGTATCACCTTACGCATAGACGAGTATAGTTCTGTTCATGAGATGCACAAGAAGTTAGAATTAGCCTGGCTAGATCTGTGCCATAAACATCTTGTCTGTCATATGATATGCAAATTTCCAACAGACTAGTCCGTAAGTCATCCAAGAATTGATAAGAGCATATACGAAGATGTAACTTAAGAAAATATACAACGCAGGATTTTGTTCATAGAGTAAGCGTACAAAATTATATTCCAGTCCATAATGGAAATGCTCATACCATTGACGGCTTCAAATGCCTGCTACATATATTCAATGTCTTCAAACAAGACACTCTTTTGCGGTAGTATACAGATAGATGGCCACCGGCCACGTTGGGGTCATCAACCGGGACCGCCACAAGCCTGGTAGAGGAGGCAATCGTCTGTGAAGAGGCGGACTGGGAGGTGACATTTTCTGGCAGGTCGTTTATGTGGAGTAGAAAAAGGATAGGCCCGAGTAACGTTTTTTGTGGTACCCCTGATTCAACGTAGATGCTGTTTTACTGCTTACCCTCCACTAGTACACATTGTTGTCTGGTGGTCAAGAAATTGTTGATCAACTTATGTATGTTGTTTTGGATGCAATAATATTCCATCTTGCCAAGGAGGCTTCGGTGTGGAACCGTATCAAAGGCCTTGAAAAAGTCTAGCACAGCTACGTCCATTTGGGTGTTCTTGTCCCTCATTCTCATCAGGTCCTGCCCAGTAGAGAGTAGCTGGGTCTCACAGGATTGCTGTTGTCTGAAGCCATGTTGGTATGGTGTCAGTATGTTGTTGCTGGCTTCTAGGTGCTCCACTATGTGGTGGCATATTATGTGTTCCATGATCTTTGCACAAATACAAGTGAGTAAGACCAAATGGTAGTTTGCTGCTGCTTATTTAGTTCCATTTTTGAATATCGGGGTTATATTGAATTGTGTCCATGTGGTGGGTAGGCTGCCGGTTTCTAGTGATCTTGCAGATATGGCAGTTAGTGCTGGGGCAATCTCTATGGCAAGTTCAAACAACACACTGGCAGGGATATTGTCTGGTCCTGATGTCATTGTGGGTTGATCTTCTGCAGTAGCTTCCACACACCTGCAGTTCCTATCACAAGCTCAGACATGTCCCGATATCCATCACCTTCAAGGTAAAGACTGACTGGAACTGGCCATTCAATCTGCTGAAATCAATGACAGGTGCCTGTGACCATACAAGTGTACAATGACACTGATCATAACTTTCACTGAATGAAACATACCGGTCGAATCCATTCCCTATATCTGTGAATGAATCGCGAAATTGTTTATATTTAGTCATAATTTCTGAGGGATGAACGAAACACACATTACCGAGATACACCAACTGGGAATGACCAATTTTCTTATCAAGGAATCTGCTTAATATATAGTCAATAAGTATGGATGATTTTGTTTCTGTACTTTTGCAAAACTTTGACCAAGCATTCCCACCACCTCTGCCCTCTACTTCGATTCTTTTAGCATATTCTGACAGTTCATCATTTGTACAGTCAATTTTCATTCCACAAACTCTCAGAAGCTCATTCCATTCATATTTATCGAACACATCAACCGCTTTATTCATAAGGAGAGGTGGCATTCTCTCAGGCTCCATTGCCTGGTACACTTGATTGTTCGGGTCACAAAAATCAGCAGCATAACATAACTGATTTGACTGACCAGTTACAAATTGTATTCTACTCAGTATATTGGGGAGGTTCATTATTTCGGCATCCCTATATTTTTCACAACTTTTTAATTCACCTTTCCACATCTTATAGATGGAGTGCAAATGGATCATTCTCTGTCCATATTCAAAATAGTCAAGATGTTGAAAAATGAAGTCCTTGTAAAACTGAGCAACAGTGAGAACTTTACAATCAAGAAAAGTATATAGTTTTTCATACTCCTCAACACGATCTAGAAACAGTATGTCACGTTTTGTCTTCCAGATATCTATACCACTGCGAGGTACAGAACCTACAGCATATGTTGCTGGCATGAATGCTACACGCTCACCATGTTTGGGTTTGTAAATAGGTAGCTGTCTCAAAAGCTGTTTACTTTCAACAGATTCTTCCCATACTGACAGGTGGTCTGCAATATATTCCAGTATGCCTTTAGCATGCTTCTCCACTGCTGTCTTGGATGCATTCATGCTTACGAAGTGTGAATGCAAAATCTTGAGAATGGCCATGGGATTACTTGGTGAAGCAACAATCCTATAAATGATTCGCTCTTCATTTATACTTGCCTCAAGTGCTGGTAAATAAACACGAGGCAGGTGCTTTGCTATTGGTTTAAGTACATCATGATTGGCTGCCTCATACCCTATGATTTGAAGAGCTCGGCCGACAGGGTAGAGGTTCATGTCTGCACCGAGCTTACCATACACAAGACTGAACTTCCAGATTGGCTCCAGCAATTTCAAGTAGTCTTCTGAGTTTGCATTAGGACCCTGTTTTTGGTCATTTTCATTCACAATCTTATCAATACACTGCCAAAGATATGCAAACCAGATTTCCGGTGGCAAAGCAATCTCCTGATTCGACAAAAGTATAGCATCACATGACGCTGCTGGTGGGAGTGACTCTTCCAACAGCTCAGCAAGTACATTGATATTCATGTCTCTTAGAAACTCATTTGGTTGGTCACTTATTTTGGATAAACTCGAGATGCAACCTGGGTGGACAAATCTGCTCTTCAAATTTTGGAATAATCCATACTTGAAGGTGCATATTTCATTGTTGGTTTCTCTGAACACATGCAACTGTTCATCCCATGTAAGCAGCAAGGGAAGTCCAATAACATATTGAGCTGTTGGCTGGTCACCTAAGCAATAATTCAATAACAAATTGAGTTTATCAACACTTTGGATTGATGTATCACATAGGGGTGCAGGTAAGGAAGCTTGCAGCTGGCATGGACCATCCTGATCAAATGTACGCAGGAATGTGGCCACTAAAGCTGGTGTTGTTTCAGTCAGTTTATCTGTTATCTTGCTCAAATGCTTTACAACTTTCCAGCCACTCTTTGTGATGAATAAAAGATCAAATCCACTGTCACACAAGACTTGCTTCAGATCACGCTGGCATTTACTTTCAAACTTTCTTGCGTCAATGCTTTCATTTCTCTCCATTTGTTTTCTGGGGAAGTAGTATGCTGGGCGTGAGGGATCACTACATGCTACCCAGGAAACTGACCAGTTCTCTATTGGGCTACTACTGGTACCATGTATGTGTGTCTGCTTGTTTGGTAATCTTTTCTCTTCAACATTGTTTGCATGTACACCCTCCTTCCTGTCACACAGGTGTCTTCTCACTATTGGTCAGAGTGGTTTCTGGGTGGCAACGATGATATCATATACAGACTTAGCCATAGACTGCCACAAACCGTCAACAGAAGGCCAAACCTTGAAATATTGATTGATGCATGCTTTCAAATGCTCATATGTTCCTTTGAAATTACTTTGTGCATCATCATTCATATCTGGAAGCAATGTCTCAGTGAGAAGCTCTAGCATTGTCACAAAGCATGGTGCCACAGTCTGTGTAAACAGCATCTCATTCCATGCACGCTTATAATCTTTCTCGGGGTAAACAAAGTTTTTCCAAAGCTCTCTGCGGTTTTCAAACATCAGTGCAAAGTGACCATTGATGTGCACAGGGAGGTCTGTTGATTCATGTGTTGGAAACATGCAGTAAATTTTTCCCGTCACAGGCTTGGTGCATTCCACAGTCTTTCCAGCAGAATTCAGCTTGCCTTTTCGAAGACAAATTGCAGTGCCTGCCCTTGGGCTCAAAAACAACTTTTCTGATTCAAAAGCTTCTTTAACCAAATTAGTCTCATCTATGAACTTGTTAAAACCAATCTGTAGAGTGATGAGCCAATCCTGGAAGAGCATGTCACTGTCTTCAATATGTAACTTGTATGTTGTCTGGAATACTTTTATAGATTCTAATTCAACAATTTTCTGCTTTAAAGCATCCAATGTACATTTTGTGCGCTGACAGAATGCTGATCGCTTCTTCTCATCCTCCTCTGTAGTTGCTACAGCGCAACAATAAAGTTGCTGCAGCTGCCCAGAAGTTTCTATTTTTGATAACTTTACTTCCCTGAGACTATGCAGAAAGAGCAAGTTTTCTCTGGCTTCTTCTATGAGATCTCTGAATAGTTTCTCAATATCTTCACATGTTGTTCTTTCTCGTTTGATTTGAGAATCCAGAGATCTCCGTAATGGGAATCTGAACAAAGTGGCGTTTCTCACAGGAAGTTGCCCCCACAAAAATGCATCAAATACATCTGGAAAGATACCAGAGAGCTTTTCAAGGTTCTTGAACTGCCCTCCGGGGGCTCCTTTTGTGGCAGAGTCCAGATGTTTACAGTGAGGATCAAATACACAAAGACTTTCCAATTCTGAGCTTCGAGTAATGAGACAAGGAACATCAGTCAGATGGTACACTGCATTAAATCCGATTCCATACTGGCCAGTTTTGGCTGGATCCATTTCTTTTGTTCCAATTCCAAGGTTCTGGATACCCTTAAGATCATCTTCCGAGAACGGCCTGTTGTTGTAAATCAAGAGTGCTGGTCCTTGCAGCTCTCTCCACGGGTCACTGATAACTTTGTCAGATTTGTGTGTCCTTGTGTCCAGAATAAAATGTATTTCTGATGCTCCAGCATCATCAGCATTCTGAAGAAATTCTTTCAAAATCCCCGTGTCGAATGGGTATGAATCAACAATATGCTTTAGACGCGTGACAAGTTCTTCTTTTTGTCCGAATGGAAATGCATCAATTTCATTCTTCACAAAGAGATCTCTCTGTGTTTTGACACCAAGAGCCACTGCCAACTTTGGGGACAAGTCTTCATGAGTCAAGGCCTGACGCAGTTCTTTTATTTCTTCTTTTATCCATTGCGCATCCATGAAACACAGCGATGTAGATGGCTGAAGTATTCCCTGCCAGTCAGTAATGAAGATGTCGCCATGATCAAATTCAATGTCTGAATAATTTATATCTTTACTCTTCATTTCCTCACAGAGAATCTCCAACAGGTGCAGAACCAGTTTTCTTTCACTGTCGCTGAGTTTGTTGTCTTTCTTTGTAGCTTTCAAGCTTCGTAAGCTGTGAACAACGTGTCCAACATTAACATCATCTCGATAGCCCATGATGTGTAAGAAGCTTTTCACCCTTTCATCAGTGTATTCTATTG
Organism: Nereis procera; assembly: GCA_032360585.1. Classification (NCBI taxonomy): domain Eukaryota; kingdom Metazoa; phylum Annelida; class Polychaeta; order Phyllodocida; family Nereididae; genus Nereis; species Nereis procera. The sequence continues at coordinate 5,397 of JAUOBU010325457.1, read as the reverse complement.
GTAATCTACATAGGTATGGTGGGCAACTGTACATCAGACGTGGACCTGCAACATTGGTTGTGGCATAGAACTCATTCTCGATGAAAATGAATGCTTTCTTATTTAGAGCGTCCTGCAGATCCACATGTTCCTGTCCTGCCTTTTGCCCGCTGAGACAGATACCTCCCAGATACTGGTAAATGGCTAGTGCAACATTTCTCGTCTCACTGGTGATTGGCGAATCCATCAGGCTGATGAGCTGAAATATGACCTCCTCAACTGGTATCACTTTCTCAGAGAGGCATAACCTGTGCTTCATCTGGGCAGGTATGAGTCTGGTGCTAACCAATGCATGACTGGCAGACACTAGATTCAAGGATTCACATGTGTATGCATTCTCTGCTGATGCAAGTAGGGGAATTCCTTTGTCATTCACCCATTTCCATGGCAAAGGATGATTCTCGGGCTTGGCAATTGCTGGCAGGAATTCTGTTGACATCAGAATCTGATGCATGTCTTCAGGACAGTCATGCTCTTCTGCCATCATTCCAAGTAAGTTTGAGCAGCGCTTCAGGGCTGCATCCTGATCTTCCTCATAAAGCTCCTTAACAGAAGTGGCACGCCCCAGTAGACCAGACCAGGACAATGTCTCCTGCAGTCCCAGCTCAACAAGGCAACTCAACAGTTTCAAGCTACAGTACAACTTGGAAGGGAATCGCAGATCATGTGGAGAGAAGAGTGGACCAGCAATACTCTTGGGATGGATAAGTTCAGATGGACTCTTCAGTGTGGTCTCCGCTTGATCCACCGGAATACAGTCTGTGATTTTCATTGCAGAATTCACCTCACTATCGTCCAGCTTCTGCAGTGCATAGATGATCAACACATCACGAAGATCAGCTGGTAGTAGGTTCAGATTCACAAGTATAATCTTGGTATAGATATGCTGTATGCTAAGATGTTTAGCACGAATATACTGTGATAACCCTGCCTGGTCAAATGACTGGAATATGTCTGTTGGGATACAAACAATGTTAGTGGCACACACAGATAAAGTTTGATCTATCTCATCTTTGATGCTGTGTTTTTCTATCTCTTCTCTAACAACAAATTGTACCTCATCTATTGTTAATGTCTTGGTTCGGTGCACAACTGGCATGGTGCTTTGTGAAGCCATCTTCCTGTACATTGCTCCGACTAATGGTAGCAAACATGGCATTGCGTTAACTACATCCGGCCAGTAGTCACAATACACAATTTCCGTGTCACTGGCCTGACAGTTTTTGTCCAAGACATCCAACAGCTGGATGTATGCTTCTGCAACTGCATCCTTCAGAAGGGCCTCATTCCATTCCGCCTCAATGTTACTTGTGCAGTCTTCACTCCTCTGACTGAGTTGGCGTCGATCTGAATGAACAGAAAAGGACCCATTGATATGGACAGGCAGGCCACTTGATATTGGCAAAGGTAAATAACAAAATACTTTACCTACTCTTCCAATACTTCTTAGTGTTGATGGTGTGCATTCCGCGCCTGTCAATGAGACCGGTAAAGCAACTGAACCAAGAGGTGTCAGTCCTAATTGTGCTACATGGGCCGCCTTGGCACTCGACTCATTCTTTCCAAGACAATGACTCAGCAAGTAATCTTGATCACTGGTTTGTACACGACATGGAATGTCGAGTCTATCTTGCACGTCCAGCTTCTGACCGATTGTCAAGACTTCTGTCATCCTCATCTTTTGTGACTGACCACCTTTGTGGAAAGCGTTGGCTGCTTCATCGAGAATTCTACACCCTTGTTTCCTGAATCCCTGACAAGTCAATATTTTCTTTGTCTTCTTGTTAACCTCAAAGATTTTAACAGCATCTTGAGGACTTTTTTCATTTTCTGATAGATGATACAGCTCCAGTCTTTGTACACTCTGTGTGAAAAGCAGCATCTCTGGTGCATTCTGGATGAACATTGTCAGAAGTTGTTGCATGTGGTTTCTGTCATACACCAGTTTGCTTATCTCACTTCTGCTTGCCATTGCTTGCGTTCGTAAAGGTAATCGGAATAGGGTTCCTTCATAGCTCTGGTTATTCATGATATCACAGCTGAATATTCCCTGAAATGGCTGAAATTGGTTTCCATGGATGCGGGTCAAGCGAGACTTCCCAGCAAAGGGGATACGCACACCAGGTGTACCTTGCTTGACCAGTGCCTCACCCAAATATACCAGATGAGGATCAAATATCACGATGTCACCTTTACTGACAAAACAAGGAACATCTGTCAGATTATATACAGAATTGAATCCCAGGCCAAATTTCCCTATTGTGTTTTTGTCTTTCTTTTTGTTTCCAGCACCTAAGCTGATGATATTTTTGTAATCTTGTTCAATGAATACAGCATCATTATAGGCCCATAAAGCAGGCCCATGACAATGAGCCATACCAGGGCTTAGCAGATGTGTGTTGCAGTCCTTGTTTTTCCTCTCATCCCATAAAAACTTGACAACTGTGGCTTTAGCATCATCCGCATTTTGAACCAGTTCCTTGGGCACAGAAAACCCATCTTGGTATCCACTCAAGATATCTTTCAACCTGTCTGTCAATGATTCATTCTGACCAAACTGTTGGATTTCCAAGCCCTCTGCTCCGATAATCCTACTATCAAGCCTCTTGATATTTAACAATGTTGCAGTTTGCAGTGAGATGCAGGGATGCACAAAATTATCTGACTCACTAGCCTCATTCTGATAGATGGATGCTTCTGGGGCACACGTTGTCTCCTTGAGAGGGAACATTCGCACATATCCTCTTCCTGCTACTGGTATTGGAATATCTAATCTTGTCTCTTCATCAAACTCATCTGTGTGTTGACAAAGTTCTTCAAGAATACGCTGCACAATCAGTAAGTCAGCTTTCTGTGATGATTCCTGAGAATTCTCTGTCACCCACCTGCCACCTATCCTTGTCAAGATCCCAATCCACTGTTGGACGCCACATTTTTCATGCACACCATTGCTCCTGAAGAAATGTTGAACTTGTTGGAGCTCACTGGGCAGTACATACATGTAAGGGCGAAGTTCAATCAACACTGGTTCTAGACAGATTTCATTGGGAGATGCAAACCCGTCACCTTGCCAGACCCAGTCAGCATTCTGAAAACTTCCAGGAACATCATGAGCATGACAGTTAGCTAGATATTTATAGATGTTGACCACCATTGGTAAGTAAAGATCTTTTTCTTTGGAAGAATAACTCTCAGTGATGGATTTTAAATGAGATGTGATAATTGCGACATCTCTCTTTGTATCAGATCCAATGTGATATCCAAGGAAAGCTGGCAGCGGTAGCTTAGAAAGTGGGAGAACACTACCTGCAAGTGAGGTGAATTCCTTCACAGACACCGCACAAGGCATTGCCCATTGTCCTGTGCCTTTCCAAAACAGGCTTTGCGGGTAATTTTGAGGTCTGTCCAGCACAGGCATCCACTGGATTGTGTTCAACTTGTCTGTCATCAATGCTGGTTTGGAGGCAAGTGCTTTCAATATTGCTACTGCCTTGCTTTCCAAATGGGCAGCATTGCCAGACATGCACAACCTGGCGATAGTCTCAGCTACGTGGACTAAATCCGCACTACTTATGTCCTTCCAGCTCTTGAGCCCAAGCGGTTCTAAGAATGATAAGTATGAGCTGCTGCTCATCCAATCACCAGGAAACATGTCTTCTTCGAATAGTTGTACAAGAAGATGTTCATTCGGACTAAACACATCTGTTGGACATACACGACCTCTGGTAGCCGTTGGTACAAATTTCATGTTTTTCAGGCTTCGTGTAATATCTGCATCTTGTCTGAGGCTGGTCCAATTTGCAATCATAAAATCAACTGTAGTTTTGACATCTTTATCAGAAAAGGACTCCAATCTCCTGAAAATGTGGATTTTGAGATACTGCGCCACTGTCAATATTGAGGCACCTAAGCACTTTGCGAGGCGTTTTGCCATGCTGCGGGAAAGATCCAACAACTGGACATCACAGGAGATTTCCGGCTTGTTCAAGCATGCTTCCCTGATGGTATTGATACTCACAAATTGACCTGCATCACCCTCCAGTTGGAAGATTGGGAGATGTACTAGCAGATTGATGTGTTTCTTTGAGAAGTTTTGGCAAGCTGGGGATAGAAATTCCTGGAAAGCTATTTTCAAATGTGAGGCAGCACTGTTAAGCTTAGAAATCAAACCATTGGGTGAATAAACCCGAGAAAGCACATCAAGCACTTGTACAGGTTCTGCAGGACACAAGTATTCATCAACGAGATGAGATATATGCTTAGGAACATTGGTGAGCATCTGGAATCCCAAGCATTGAAGTGATTCACGAGCAGATAGGGCTAGTCCCTGCAAGTGCTGAACAAGAAACGAGGGTATGTTCAGCGGGTAGATGGTTACATTTGACACATCTTTTTCATCAAGTAGGAGTGTCTGACCTTGAAGTTTCCTCAGATCGACCTGCCGCTGTCTGGCGAGGTAGCTCCAGATGCCATACAACCAAACCACATTGGGATCTGATTTCAACAGACTCAGTCCAGCCTGTGACACATTCTTCCAAGAAGAGGGGATCGAACTTGGCAGTTGATTCAATACAGTTGCAAGGTCAAGCTCTCGCAGCTGATATTTTCCTGAAACGAACACAAGACACTGTCAACTATAGCAGTGTAACCCAATAGCTCTGATCTTGAGAACGATACCACACCCAAGGCAGATGCTGTGTAGAGATATCCAGAGGGGTGGGTGCCTCATCGGATATCACTGCCCCTTATCTTGTGGGCTTGGAATCTATCACATCTTGTGGGTGTGGAATCATTGTCAAATTACAGCTGGAGAGTTGTCTCAAATTTATGCCACATGTTCCTTGAATGAAATCCTCAAATCATTCCGAAATTGAGCAGGCATAAAGGGAATTATCCCAAAATTTAGCAAAAAAGTTTCGTACTGGCTATATTTTACATGCTCTCACCGAGAAAATCCAGCAAATGCATATATGACATGTACTGTCTCTGAAAAAAGTGATATTTGTATTGCATATATTTGGGCCATACAATGTCTCAAGTGACATACTTGCAAAAAGCCAGTGAGTTTCTTTGGCACTGGTATTCTTTCTTCAATATATCCTTCCATTCAGAGTATACCAGAATGAGAGAACAAAACATCAGTGATATACTGGATGTAATATATGGATGTAATATATGCCAATGCTGCAAGTAACGCCCACCCCTTATCTGTGATTTCATTCTAAACTACTAGAAGGTCTCAATAATCACTCTTGTCTTAACTATTGGCATCCCTATGGCTCAGACGGCAAAGGTGATGTATTTTGGTTGAGAATCATAGGTGACTTTCTTCTCAGAAAAACATATCCCAATGGCTAT
>JAUOBU010323236.1:0-11646 GCA_032360585.1 Nereis procera | reverse complement strand
GTGTGTGTGTGTGTGTGTGTGTGTGTGTGTGTGTGTGTGTGTGTGTGTGTGTGTGTGTATGTATGTATGTATGCATGTATGCATGTATGTATGTATGTATGCTCCGTCACTTTTTTCTCATCCACTCAGTCTGCTCTGATAAGTCACTTGACCCAGGGAGAATAGCATCAGCTGTATTCAGTGAGTTCAGGTTTATCAAATTAAACTTCCGTCTTGAATTCAGGCTACTCTATGATGTATTATGTGGGTGATTTTGGTAACTGTTGTTAATGATATATTAATGATATATTTCAGATAAATGTCCAATCAAAAGTCTGAGCAGAATCCTGAATCATCGGAGATTTATTCATCATACTTCTCACCTCAATAATCTTCAGAATCACCTTCTGCCTCTATTGTTCTGTATTTTAGAGTGTCTTGGGTCTCTTCTCATTCACAGGTGCTGCGCCTTCTTTTTTATAACCCACCCACATTCGATGTTTTTCGACATGACTCAAACTCTATGCACCAAGTGAGAGGATCGTTAACATAAGCTTATTTGACCTCACATCCATGTTCCATATAGCTCTCAACTATCAGAGATTGGTTTATTGATATTGATGACACAATCAAAAGTACAATAAGTATATTCATTCTCTAAGCCTTCAGTTACTTTTCACTCCAATGCAAATTGATATCTCTCCTCTCTTACTATAGGTCAGATGGCACTGTAAATAGAATGATATATGAACACAAGGTTTATGTATGATTGCATATTAATGCCAAAATGAGACAATTTGAGGCTGGTTGTAGCCAGAGTCACAATGAAGTTGGCAGAGGATGGTTATGGGAAGATCGAGGAGGACAACAGAATCGATATTCAGCCGGACATGGACAGCCGTTCTAAATCAGGAACTGTCGGCAGATCGTGCCTGAACACTTCACCATGCGATTGGATGGGTTGACTGTGAAAAGTCTGGGAGCAGTGTCTGTTGAATAAGTGCAGATGTCAATTAGAACAATGGAAATGCAAACTTTTATCAAGGGTAACATCAACTGGGTGCCAGCCATCAAGATTGGAAGCGACGTTGCAGTCGTCGACAGTGAAAGGACTCAAGGAGATGGTAATGAGCTGAGTGCTGTGAACAATAACTTGATAAGCTCTCTTGATCTCTCACGCCCTATTGATGAAACTCTGTGCATTCAGTTGGTCATGATAGCTACAGCTGTGGCACAGCTATGCACAACTATCACAGGGGTGCTTGATCAATTTGTATCACTGTAGTGGCTGGAAACCATCTGAGATGGTGCTGGTTGGTCTGGAGCACTGTGGTGCATTTTGGAAGATCCTCTTTGAGTCTTCCAGAACAGTTCGATAATGATGAGTTTTCAATTAGTGGGGTGGAGAGGAGTGTCTGTCACCAGGTGGTCAAGGTGAATTGAGCCTCTTGACTATTTACTCTCTCTCTCTCTCTTCTTCATTCCTTCCTAACCAGAATGAATTGAAAGCGCCAGGGTTCTGGGACTCACACAGAACTCTGATGATTCTGAATCGTGCTCATTATGATCTAGGGGTCCATCAATGTCCTTTATGATTGACCCACAGAGGGACCTTGATGAATCTATGGATGATGAGAATGATCAGAAACTTGAGTTAAACGTATAAGGACTTGCTGGGCATACTAGAGCAAAGGGGAGAGCATGCACTATGGAGGATCTTGCAGCTGTATTGAAGAATTCAAGTGAAAATCTTGAGATAAAGAGTCCCAAGGGAGATTGGTCATACAAAATCGATTCCTATAAAGTGGGGAAGGTGTGTCCTCATTCCTGGTGGGATCGTTTTGAACAATATTGTAAATTGAGCAAGTTGGAGAAGAAGGAAGTGTTTCCTTTATGTATTGATGATGAAGTAAATGCATGTTTCTTCACTCTTACAGAATGTTCTGGCAAAGGCCAGAAGAGTTTATCGAGTGGACAACACTAATGCTTTGAATAATGAACAGGCAGATGAAGTAATGTCCATTCTTATGAATGGATTTAATGCTCAAGTCATGACAGTTATTTTGCTTTGTAGTCCTAAAACACTAACAGAAGCCATCTATGCTGCTAAAGATGCAAAATGTTTGGTGGTAGTGCCCTGCACTGACATGGTGATGTCAGCGGTTCAGGCCAAATGCATCGAAATGGTTTTGCTTTTTCTTGATCAACTGAAGTCTTCACTGAAAGCCGTGAAATCTATCAAAGCAAGACTCTCCAGGAAGTCTCCTCCCAGTCCTACCTCTCTGGAAGCTTCTTCAGTCCTGTCAGAAAATCCACTCACCAGAAAAGACCAGTTAAAAAGAAGTCAGTGACTTTCCAAAATGCTTGTACTTCATCAGCCCAGATGCGCTATCAACAGGCTTGATATGAGCTTTCTGAGTGAGGGGACGAAGGTGTGACTGAATCTTTCCTTCCATCAATATAATCTGCTGTGGGCGAGGGTGAAAAATCTGATGAGTATCCCGGGCAACCCTTGGGGGTGATGTCTCCTTGGGGATGAGTGGGAAGATGAATCTCTGTCTGACGGGACTGGTGCATCTTGGTGTAATGATTAGTGATATGCATCTTCCTGTCAAATTCATCATTGCTGGTGATCTGCCGGTGTCTATTGTATTGGGCTGGGATCAGATGAAAGAACATCAATCAGCTATTTTACCAGAACAGGAATCACTCTCTATCGGGGACTTATTTATCAGCATGCTCACTGTTTAGGTGAGTCCCGATCCTGTTGAATTATTCACCACCGAAGAATTGACCATTCCTGCACAATATATTCAGTCTTGTTTACTTCAGATGACCAATAACTTTTAGTCTCGTCACTCCTCCTCCACCCTGGACTACAGTCAGCAGATTGATGTGGGAAAGTCTGCTTACAAAATTGTTATCCCCCCCCCCCCCAATCTGCACCAGCAGAAGTTAAATGTCTTTCTGCATCCTGGTATAGCAGATGATAAGGGTGCAACCTGGGTAAAACTTGCTCATCCTTTTAATGAATCAGTCACCATTGATAAGGGAGTGCCTGCTGCACAAGCCTCTTCAGGTAATGATTATATGATCATAGATGGGAGTGAAATTCATAGACAGCACATAGCTCTCACCTATGAAAATTTAGAAATCTCCCATTGGGAGACATCATCTCAAACTGAGATTACAGCGACTTCCCATTATTTTGACTATGATATATTCAGAGAGGATGTCTTGGGATTGGAGGACCATTCTGACAGGGAATCGGAGCCTATAGATTATGATGATTTTTTGCCCTCAGACATCATGACTATAGATCAAAGAAGATACCTGATTGAGTTATTGAATCAGAAGCGTGATTTCTTCGCGATGTCAGTGTTCTAGGTGGGGAGAGTTTCTGGTGTTAAACGTGAAATTAAATAAATTCCTGATGATAGAATTGTCCGTATCGCTAGTCTCCTGAGATGCAGAAGGCATTGGATGAGCAAATACATAAATTATTGGCTGCCAAGATTATTGTTGATTCAGACAGCCCTTGGCAGGCACCGGTGGTCATGACTGAGGAGAGATACAAGTCACCAGATGGCAGTGTTCTCTGGCACACTTGCATCAATTATAGAACTCTAAATTCCATGACATTGAGGGATTGCCCACTTTTGACAACTTATATGACTCTATCTCAAAACAGGACCTGAAATGGATGACCTCTTTGGACATGCTTTCAAGGTACTATCAGATTGAGATGGAGCCAGACAGTCAAGATTGCATGATGTTCAACACGAGTTCTTGTGATGTCCTTTTGAGTTATCCTATAGCAGATCCATGAAAGCCACGAATGCCATGAACACTGCTCTGAGCCGATTGGGACAACAGTTTGTATGGTTCTATTTGGATGATGTTTTTATTGCAAGTCAATTGTTTTCAGATCATTTGATCCATCTTCAGAAGGTGCTTAACCAGTTCAGACAGTATGCTTTTTCTGTTCATCCTCATGAGTGTGATTTGCTCGTCACAAGTTTTTGGGACATATTTGGACAGATAAGGGTATCCATCCTGACCCAGCAAAAGTGAAAATTATTCAGAAATTTCCAGTGCCTACCTCAATTACTGAAGTCTGCGGATGGCTCGGTCTTTTGGGTTACTAATGGCGGTTCATCAATAACTATTCTAAGCTTGCCCTTTCTTTGACTGAATTGATTAAAAAGGAAGGGTGATAATGTTGTTTGAACAAGCTGTTTGTATCACCCTCGACCCAACAGAGAATTTGTGTTGAATATAGATGCCTCGGTCTACAGCATCTCATTAATTCTTTCCCAGAAGGATGACAATGACGCGCTGAGATGCACATGACTATGGGAAAGAATTAGCAACACCATTAGATTGTGTGGGAATGATGGAAGTATTCACTGAAAATGAGGTGAGGCAGTCTATTTTGGACAGAGTAGATAGATTTAGTGATAGGGCAGATGAAGTAAGTAGGCAGGCAGTAGCTGTACACAACGCAAGAAGAGGAGATGAAGCAGACATAGAGACAGATGAAGGCAGGGAAAGTGATGACGACAATGATGACCATGGGAGCACTGGTGACACTAACCATTCTGAAATTGAAAGTGAAGACGATGATTTATATTCTGAAATTTATGAACAATTCATCAAGGCAACAAAACAGTTACATTACCATAAAAAATTGGCCAGAAGTAATATAAAACATGCTGCTAAGTGATATAGGCAAAGGTATGGTGCTATGAATCATACTGGACTTCACCCTATTGAGTTGGGGATCAGTTATTTATCATGTCTTCCCGGCCAACTAGGACATCTGTGGGAAAGACAGATGGTGATCATGATGGACCATATGTTGTGGTAGAGGGCCATAGGTTGCATGGTATTTGGACTCCAAAATGTGGCTACAGGAACAGAGGTTGGCTCTCTGATGCACAGAAATAATTTGACATATTTCCCTGATGAAGCAAGCTCGGCACTATGTCAGATTCAGAGAGAGAATGCCTCTCTTCCAATGCCAAAAGAAAGTCAGCATATAATTCCTATACAGGTGGGCTCTGGGGAAACACAGGAGATCAGGTTGGTGGGTAACCTGGGAGCAACTATGGCTTGGAATACCAAGTAGGTGCCGGGCCAGGTAGCCCAACAACCTAGGCAGCATGCTAAGCAGGCATCCAAGGCTGAAGGCAGGCCAGTACGGGCTAAGGTAGAATGGCCGAGGGAGCTCAGGCCTCCCTTGCTAGGTAGAGTTGTGAGATAGTCTGTATAGTAGTGCTGCAGTCTGTGTGACAGTAGCTATAATCATTTGTCTGTTTGACAGTAATTGGGAGGTATTTTCACGTGACAGGGCTGAAATTATTACTGTCTGATGATATTAGTATGTTGGTGTTTTCATCAACTTCTTCATAAGGGAGGGAAGGAGAGTTAGGTCATTCAATCTGTGTGGCAGATGAATGACATGTTCATGGCTTATTTGGTGGGTGAAATGAAATACCTCACCTTGCGGTAGACATCATACATGTCGGTTTTTGAGGTGACTGGTTGTGTGGCATGAATAGTAGCAGATCTGGGGCTGGATTCGTGAGTTTATATTGTGTTTGCTGTTATTTGGGAGTGGGATATTATCTCCGCAATTCAACTGCACTCCGGCTCATACCTGGGATGTGTACAGCGGGTGCGAGAGTGTATGCTGGTCGGCCCACATGTGGCATGGATGGGTCAGCATAAACTATCTTTTTAGGACTGATTCGAACCCTGTCTTGATGGTTTTTTCATGGGGGTTCTTGAGAATGCATTTTTGAGATAAGACAGTAATAATCTTAAGTCATGAAACTGAATAGTTGTTCCATACTGACTGTGATATTAGTGTATGTGCGCGGGCACTGAATATGATTGAACGCAATGTGAATAGGAGTAAGTGAGTGCGTGGTTGTCATGAAACTAGGATTCATTTTTGTATCACTGCTGGGTCATTTATTGGGACCAGAATGTTCCTGACAGTGGTGTTTTCTACCCATAGAGCGATTGTGTCCATGAGTGTGCTGATATATCATGAAGTGTTATAAGTTAGAAATATCAGTTTTGGATATTGTATATTTGATACCTGTTGAAAATTTGAAAACACCTACCTGATTTAGAAATATCATGACAACCCTGAAAATCCAAGAATGGGGTTATGGGGGTCTAAATCTACTCCACTCAAGGGCTTAGGGGTGTTTATGGTAGGAGTGGTGGTATTTCATGATGAGATGGAGATGGTGATGGTAGATGTTAGAACCAGAGTATATCCTGAGGGATTACCAAAGCCGCCAGAGGGTGAAGCAGATGATTGGGCCCAATCCGGGGACCCACCAGCCCATGAAGCTAGACAGGCCATCTGTGACGAGGACACAATGGGCCTTCTTGTCATTCCCAACAGGGCTCTGATGACCTCTGACCCTGTGGTCACTGGCAAATTGGCCAAAGGGGTTGCCTGTGCCCTTTTTGTGGGAAGTGGGATGGTGTTGGGCACTTCAACATGAGTGGCTGTGGCCACATGGTTGGAGTTGGTGGCCGGTTACAAAGGCACGGGAGGGGTCATGGAGATGGTCACTGGAGTATACCGGTGCATATACTCTACGATCCCTCCCTGGTAAGCTCTATAGGACACTGACATTTGATGGTCATCAGACTCTGTAGGGCTCAACAACAAGGCTACAGGGGAAGATTGGTCACTGAGGTGCTCCAGTGCCCCATCGTGATAGACATCACACTGTGGTCATGAGTCACTGATACCTCCGGGGCCTGGTAGTGCTGATCAATTTGGTTCAGTGCTGCTGAAATCCAGTCCATGGTAGTCCTGGTTAATGAGGGTGTAATAATAGTATTATCTATTGAGTGGGGACCTTGTATATAAATCGGGTTGTGTTTTGAAAAAAATGCATGGAAATCTATGGATGAGTCTGACCCATTGAAAAAGATCTATAATGATCTTTTATTTGACTTCAACACTGCTAGGGACACAATGGAGGGAGTAGCACAAATTTCATTCAAGGTTTCAGAGACATTGAAGAGATCAGTGCAGCCATGGCCCCATAATGGAGGTCACCAAAAATGCAATCCTTTTTCTCTGGTGGATAAGAATTTGTTCGGCCTAGCCAACAATGTGGATGTACAAAGATTAGTAGAGATTGTTGACTACCTTCTGGGAGGGGTGGTAGATGCGGAGAGTCATTTTCCTACCTTGCAGGAAGATCCTACCTCCTATATGCAGGTTGCTAATGAGAGAATGGATACAATGTCTGGCATGATAGAACAAGTTTATCAGTAACTCCAGGAAATCACATATGTCTTGGGACAATGTTAAATGTACACTTGATAATCGTTGCTGTGAAGCCCACTTCACAATTGTTGAATAACCTTGATGAAATCAAGTTAGAGGCAGAGCAGTTTGCTTCTAGGATTAGGGATCTGAGGGTGGCTAAGTCTGACCTTGATCAGTGAAAGGGTGATGTCCAAGACCATCATTGATTTAAAGGACACTTTGAGTAAGAAATCTAGTGTCTTTCATTCAACGGGGGTTGAACCTCAGCACTACTATGGACATGTTGAAGTGCATCAGTTCAGGTCAGGGACTGATGTGATTTATATCACACTAAATTTTCCATTGTCCTCAATGAAGAAAACATTCTTCCTCTACCCAGTAAATTTACAAAACACTCATGTGCAGCAGGGTTCAGAGTTCACTAGTAGATTTAGGTCTTATGTGGGTTTTTTGGGCATAAGAGAAGATCAAAGAAATTTCATTGAATTGACACAGAAACAAATTTCTCAGTGTGAAGACACTACAGTGGTCAGGTGTACTTCTGCCATAAAAACTTCGATATAGAACACCCTACTTGTATGACAGCCCTATAGCTAGATATCAGTGACGATACTACCAGGTTGTGTGAATTTCAATTTGAGAAGCTAGCCCCTGTGGTAGATATGATGGATGAGGGAAATGGAAACTACTGATTTCCAATGCTGATTTCACCATCATTCTGTGCAGCTGATAACAGATAACAGATAACAGATAACAGATTTTATTTAGTGGGGATGAAGCATGGCCTCATCTCCCTCTCCACAATTACACTCATGATATCACGATTGTCTGTTATTAGCACGAATAAGTGAACTTAACTATTTAATTCAAGCAAACATATATAATATCACATTGAGTCAAATAAAGAGAAAGCTATTTGAGCATACGATCATATTCCGCAAGGTGGCGGCATATGATTGTAGATATGTCCATCCATGCGGGTTCCATTATTGTCCCATTTCACCGAGCATCATTCAGGTCATAGTTTGATCAATCTGCTAACATATTCATGAGCTGAAAGACATGGCCATCTTATTCCGAGATGTTTTACAATAGGTGAAGGGTATGCATGTATATATATATATGTATATACACACATATATATATGCATACACACACACACACACACACACACACACACACACACATACATACATATACATACATACATTCATACATATATAGTCGTGTGATTCTAAAGTACATTTGTTGCAGTAGCTATTGGTCCTGCTTTTTTGATATTACTCTTAAAGATATTCAGAGACTGGCTGTCTTTAATGGCTTGTTGGATCATCTCATACTACTTCTTACTTCATACCGCTTCTCTCCCATATTAGTCTCTGATCTAGGTGGGACCATGTTATTTGCTGCGCTCGACCTTGTTTGCACATGGCCGTCCGTATTTCCCCTAGTGGTATGTATATTGTTCAAGAATGGGGTGCTCAAGTCATTCACGTCTTTATAGCATTGCGTACTGAGGTGTATGTCTCTCCTATCTATCAGATACTCTAATTTTAATGTTTTATGCATGTCTAATATATGTTCTCTTTCTTCCGCCTTGAGTATAATCCTGCATGCAGCATTCTGTATTTTTTGCAGTCGATCTGATTGTGTTTTCCCTAGAGACCCATATACAATATCCCCATAGTCTATTATTGGGAGAATGAGGGATTTATACAACATTAGTGATGTGGGCACATCTACAAACCGCCTCGCCTTCTTCAATATTTTATTCTTATAAACTGACATTCCTACTAAGTAGTCAACATGGGCCCCAAAGTTCAAATTCTCATCTAAGATTACCCCTAGATACTTGGTTTTGTCAACCCTTTCCAGCATTTTACCGTTCATTTCTAGTATGACTCTATTGAAGCGTGGTAATTGGCGAGGAGTGCCGAAGAGCATGAAATTACTCTTTTCCACATTGAGGGTCAGTTTGTTCTGATGTAACCACACCATGGCATCATACAATCCCAACTGTAGACTGTGCTCGAGTTCTTCTGGGTTATGGTTATGGCTATATAATACAGTATCATCCGCGTACATTTGGACGTGACAGTCACGTATGGCGTCTGGTAGGTCATTTATATATAGAATAAATAAAAGGGGGCCTAAGATGGATCCCTGTGGTACGCCACATGTGACTGTCTTCTCACTTGACAAAGAACCTCTTACTTTTGTTGATTGTGTCCTGTCTTCCAGATAAGATTTGAACCATTCTAGGGTTCCATTCGACCTGTGGCCTTGTGGTCTCCGATTTTCAGTAATTCTTTTCTCACAAAGTCATTGCTGACTGTGCTAAGATTGAATTTGTGTGCTCCTTCTGGGATTCTATTCTCCAGAGTAGGGGGTTCGTTTGGAAAAAATTTAGCTAGATCTTGCCCTATATTTACAAAATAATCATTTATTAGTTCTGCTATTTCTTTCGAGTCAGTAGAGTTTTCTATTTTCTTCAACTGAACTACTATCTTGTTGTTTGGTAGAAGCCGTTTCAGCACAGCCCAAAGTTTTTTTGGATCGTGTTTGTATTCTGTGATGCACGTGATGAAGTAGTGTTTTTTTAACTCCCTTTTCTGCATGTTAGCCAAATTGCGTATTCTCTTGTAACTGTCCCAGGTCTGTTGTGTAAACTGCACATTGTGCGCGTGTTTCAACTGGTCCCTTTCTCTGCACAGTGAGAAATACTCCCCATTACCCCATGGTACGCTGTCCACTGGAATATCTATTTCTATCCATGGCATATGTTTATCTAGGATTTCTGTAATAAGAGTTTTAAATATTGCCCATGACTCATTGGGATCGTCTGTATTGAATACCGGGGTCCAGTCTGTAGTGTTTGTAGATGCTTTGAAAGATTCTTGGTTAAAGTTTTTCTTATTACGTATGCGGATGCTTTTCTTCTCTTTAGACACTTTAGTCTTTTTACTTACTATGCCCACAATATCATGGTCGGTAACTCCTGATGCATATACTTTGGCAGTTTCATATAGATGAGTATTATTAGTAATAAAATGGTCCAATGTGGTTTGTGAATTATCTGTGATTCGTGTTGGGCTCCTCACTAATTGTGATAACCCTGTAGTGTCCAGCCAGTCTATATAACTACATAGGTCTCTGTTTCGGTTTCTAACACCTCTCCAATTTATGTTTAGGTCTCCCGTGATGTTTATTTCACTGTTACAGATAGAGGATATTATTGAGACTATCTCCTCCAGATGCGAGAGGGCCTTTTTGACGTTCCCAGATGGTGGCCTATAGCAGGAATTATAAAAAATCGGTCTAGTATGGGGCAGGTCAATCTTTATACAAATTGATTCAAGGTCCAGACTGCTTACATCCAGTTCTTCAACCCTACTGCTATCTAGGTCATTCGTGACATATACACATACTCCCCCCCCCCAGTGGTACGTCCCAGGGTAGTATCCCTATCAAGTCGATATAGACTGTAGCCAGTTATCTGGAGCTCTGAGTCATGTACAGATTCATTTAAATAAGTCTCACACAGACAGATTTTATCCGGCGAGCATAGTGAAACTAGTTCTTGTACCTCATCTAGATGCAGGTATAAGCTTCTGATATTCCACTCTATGACCTTAATACCCTTCCGATTAAAGTCAATGGCCAAGTCATGTATGTTAGCTACTGTGTCCTAAGTGTGTGATGCCTGGTTCATAATGGTAACATGCACTGATGGACTGGTTGTTCATGGTATTGTGCTTGCTGTTGTAGTGTTGGTGTTGTTGTTGTTCTTGAGCCGTAAGGGTCCCCCCTCCCCCTCCCTTTTTTATTATACAAGCTGAATCTGTTATGTATATCAGCCCGGCATGATCAGGCTGCGCCTCACATCTCGTTCTGTCGTTCGATCGTTGTTTCACAATTTCACAACTTACTTGAAATATGACACACATACCGACCATGCCTGACTGAGACACAGCACTGGATCACAAATTTGATTTAAAGTTGGCCTTGGTCCGTTCATCCGTGGTTTACAGATTCACAGTCCTATATATCTCGCTGTTTCTAGTTTTAACCAAGCAAGTGGGCCAGTAAGGAAAAAAAAAACCAGTCCGTTCATCCATAACTTACAGATTCACAGTTCGGGGTGTCTGCATTACTTCCCAAAGTTAGGCACGGTAATTTCAGTATATGATCTATAGATTATGTGTGTCATCTTGTTTCGTTCCACCATTAGTCATAGTATCACAAACAAGTTTTGACACAGGCTGTCCCTATAAGTGTGTTCTGCGATGTGGGTTGGCCTGTTCTTGCCATCTATTATGGAGTCACATAATTATTTACAAGTATGATTAGATTGTACC
>JAUOBU010322126.1:0-11652 GCA_032360585.1 Nereis procera | reverse complement strand
GCCTGTCAAACTGTCATTTTTCTAGCACCTGAAGTAGCAATTTCTGTGAGAAATAAACTCCCTCAAGTCACCAAACTTTGACAGAACCTTCAAAACATGCCCCCTAACCATTTCAATAGTTATTTATCCTTGGGATGTGGTTTACTGACCTAGATGAGCAGTTTGGTGGCTGAAACCAATCTTGTTGGTGCTTGGGAAACTCACCCTGGCCTGTCAGTGCTCTTCCGGAGCCTCTAGCAGCCAGAATCCTGCTTGGAATCACTTTAAACTTACACAGAAACTGTAACTAACCTCCCTTTTGGGATTCGTGCCCTTAGCCCCACTTGTCTGTGTGTTTTGGGCCAGTTTGGAGCGAGTTTGTGTCAGAAATAATGCTGGATTGAGAGATTTCATGGGAGCGGCCATCTTGGATGATGACATCATCACCATACTGCATGCTGATTGGCTGATGAGTCTCTGGCGACACTGGGTGTCGCCAGTGTCACTCTCCCTATATATTTAGTGTCAGCAACACCCTTGGGCAGTCTGGCTCACACTTGGGCTGAACATCATCACCCTAAAAAGTGCACCAGTTAGTATCTCATCTGTATTTGGTGTCCCCCATGGGGGCCCAGCCCACTCTGGGGTTGGCCCCTAGGGTTTCACCAGGACATTTCTTGTTTGATTTGAAGCCAGTGCTGGACATCCACTGAGACCAGAGGTGACCTTCTGTCACAGCAGCCAGACCTTTTGGCAGTACTTATATCTTCGGTGATATTTGGCACCCTGGTCAGCCTGCCATCTCTCCAGACCCCATTTATCATTTTGACAGAGAGTTATAGTGATCATTCCAAATTAGTGTGCAATGTCTGGAGGTGGTTTAGCCTATTTTCTTCTCACCAAATGATCTGATTTATCCGAATTTCTGGATGCATTTGAAATTCAGCTCAGCACAATTTTTGAAACTCAGTCTCAAATGTCTTGACAAATAATACCAGGGCTAATTTGACCAAACACGTTCCCATTCTCATGCTTGACTGACTTAAATAATCAATTACCAGCAATATGATACATTATGAACTCAGTCATTTCAATACAGTGTCAGTGCCTGAAAGTGAATTATGAATATTGGAAGCTTGTAAAAAATGTTGAATGTATAGAGAGGATGGGGGGTAGAAACTTATCACCTGTGACCACCTCCTGTGTTCCATCTGTGTCCATCCTTGAGTATTTATCTTAGTTATTATATGGTTGACTGGTGAATAAGGGTCCTTGTGTTGAGGAGTGTCTGTGTACAGCTAAGTGGGGTTGCAGGTCTATGCATGGGTACATGGTGATTTTAAGGCTAATCAGGGTTGTCTGTACAGGTGTACGGGGTGATTTTCTGGTCAATCGGGGTTTTGGGTATGTACCCATTCAGCGTTATTTGAGATTATTCGAGTGCTGTTATCTGTGCTGGGGCACAGGATTACCTCATAAATATGAGAGGATGTGTGAGATGTAGTAAGTGTTGGCATTACCGTGGCCATTGTATCGTGGGGCGTAACATGTCTTATAGTTGCACCAAGTTATTTCTGCCAGTCGAACTGTGGGTTTAAACATGCGATGTACCATGTCTGGTTATTTGCCTCTTCGGACCAGTTGTTGGGGATTCAAGCTGTTTCAAATAAAACGCAGGTTCATTGTTTCTTAACAATGTGTCCGGACTCATTCTTTTCTTAGCGAACTCGGGGGTGCACTTGTGCTACATTGGGGTAGGTATGATACATGAGGGGAGGGCAGTCACAGTTTATTCTGCCTTGATTCAACCCTGTTCTGGTAGTCTTCTTGAGTGGTTGACTATGAAGGATCAGATTGAGCCTTAGAGGCCATCACTGCTAAGGAGGATATCATCTCGCCAGATTTTAAGTGAGGTCAGAACACTGCTAGGCCTGAGCCCTACAAATGGGGGCTGTTACCTCTATGGCTGTCCCTTGTGGATGCCCTCCGGGATCCAGTGAGGCACTGGGAGGATAGGAATTTTCCACATGTCGTATTGTGGTTGGCACTGCTACCAGCAGGGAGAGATCACAAGTGTGAAGGGTTAGTTTGCTACAGTTTTTTGGTGGCAGCGGTGGGATGCCTGAGTTTTTCTTTTTGAAACCTGTTCTTCATGACAGCTGGTCATTTGGGGTCTACATTGAGTAGTTGTTTTTTAGTTTCATTGTTAGGTTGATGGCATGGTGGATTGGAGCGGATCTTTTGGATTTGTGTAGGTAGTGGCACTGGTTATCTCAAAAGATAGAGTTGAATTTAAACTTTGAACGAATACACTGTTTCCAAGTAATTGACAGCTGTCCCAAGTAATAGAAAAAATTCAGTCAGGGGTTGCCATTCAGCATTTTCCACCCGCACAATAGGCCTGTGTGGTGTTGGAGGGTGGTAAAAACTAGAGAGGCACATTGACTCACTTCATTGCTTCTCCGGCAGGTGTGGAGACAGCTACGGTGATGGCTGATGAAAGAAGAACTGTGTTAAACCAGACAGAAATGAGAAGTGGTGATCAGGATGACGAGGGTACTGAGGTGAAGCGGGTTGATAATGACCCCTCCATGGGAGAGACTGGTGAAGATACCCCAACAAAAGATAGCCATCTCAGCAGAGCTGTGACCGAGGCTTCACATGCCGTGGGAGGCAGTAACTTCACCACCCCTATGGATGATGACAGGGAGGTCCGTTTCCGGCGGAGTAGCCTGCGCAACAGCACACCTGAATTCAATCACCCATATGCTGGAGCCCAACTGGGACATGGTGACTCTCTGGATGATAGACCCAATCCAGCTTCAAGGGAGGATCTGGGTGCTTGCCAGGTCCAGAGGGGTTCCCAGCAGTCTATATACATTGACCAGCTGGTCTGCACTCAGTCAGAGAGAAGTGGACGTCGCTGCAGAGAAGGAACCCTCATTCAGGAACCACCTGAGAATTTGGATGGACGACGATCACCTGTTCGAAGAAGAGACATGTCCATCCCAGGTGCAGGAGTATCTGGTAGTCAGCCCTGTGGGGGAAGATCTCACTCAGAGGATGGAGCTAGTCATCGGTTACTGTCTGAAGGTCATCCCCGGCCGGGTAATTTCAACAGTGAGTGGAGGAACGTCTGTTTCAATCCCGCTCAAGTTGAGGCATATGCACATCGCCAATTCCCAGAGGAAATGGATGGGCCCCAGTTAAGAGAGCACTGGATGGGGCAACAGGCCCCTTGGGCAAGGCAACCTGGCCCTGGCTCTAAGTTGTCAGAGGAGTGGAGAACTGGGGAGAAGGACCACTGGACGACATTCCGGCCCCCTCACAACCAGGGGTACAGTGGTGTTTCGCAGCATCAACACCTAGAACAGGCAAATGTCAGTGCAGTTTCCGAATGTGGGATCAGGTTATGGCCCTGACCAGGTTTGGTCTAGGTCCTCACAGGGAAGGATGGGCTGCCAGCCATCCAGAATGTCCAGTCAAGGCTTCGAGGGAGATGGTGATAGATACTATCAACATTTTGGAGAAAGTTGCCAGCCTCAAAACCAATATGCTGGTCCCAGGCCACAGAGCTATGCAGTGCACGGTTTGACCACTGGGGGTCCGCATGGCAAGCATGTAGGTGGCTCTCAAGACCTAGTCAGCAAAATCAAGAAACCAGCTCCTTATGATGGGAAGAGCTCATGGGAGGATTATCGCATACAATTCGAAATGATCTCAGCAATCAATAGCTGGGATGTTCGCACAAAGGCTTTGGAACTGGCCACCAGTTTACGTGGCTCTGCAATGGGTGTATTAACGGACCTGGAGCCTATGCACAGGGAGAGTTATGATGCTTTGGTCAGTGCCCTTGCAGCCAGATTCGAACCAGCCAACACAGCGGAAATATACCGCGCAAAGTTGAAGGGCCGTGTCCGAGACAAGATGGAGCCTTTGACAGAGTTGGCCCATCACATCAGGCATCTGACACGGAAGGCCTACCCAAGGGTTGGAATGGAGGTCCGTGAGCATCTGGCCCTCGAGAGTTTTATTGAGTCCTTGAACGACGGAGAGCTTGAGTGGACTGTGTTCCAGTCCAAACCTAGCAACATTGATGAGGCAGTTGAAACTGCTATGGAATTTGAGGCATTCAGACAAGGTAGGAGACGTCGAGTGGGAGGAAAACATTATGTTAGAGTACAGCAAGAAGAGCAGTGTCCTACAGGGAGGGTATATCGGTTGCAGGATGGACCATCGTACACTTCTGGAGAAGCCCATCAGCCATATGGCGAGGGGTTCCACTGCCCAGACAGCATTGACGGAGTTGGCTACGGTGATCACGTGGACATGTATGGTATAGCGCAGGGGATGAATGACGGGTGGCCGATAGCTGGAGAGGTGGCCAGGGTGTCCAACCGGGGGAATATCTCCGCCGGGAAGCAAGCTCTACCATATGGGCAGCAGAAATCTGGCCAACGGGAATGCTTCAAGTGTGGGGACCCTAACCACCTGCTTCCAGACTGCCCTCACAGGCCCCCCTGTTTCAATTGTGGGAAAATGGGACATTGGAAAAGGGACTGTCCCGACCCAACTTATACCAGAAATGCAGTCACGTCCAATGTTCAGCCTGGTATGAATGCTGCAGATCAGGGAAACCGGCCACAGCTGGGGCCGCGGGCCATGCCCCAGCAACAGTAGACCTAAGTAGGCCCCAACATGGAAAGCTGCGTTCTGGAGGATCATTGTATATAACAGTCACTGTTGGAACGGTAGAGATGGAAGGCCTCATTGATTCAGGAGCAACAGTGAGCGTAATTCATCCAAGCTATTTTCGGGCCTGTTCTCTAGAAAAGGACCTTGATGTCTCTCCATCATCTGGAGATCTCAGAATGGCAGACGGAGGCCTAATCACTCCAATGGGCTGTGCAATCCTTGATCTGGGTTTACCTAATGCCCAACAAATCCAACATAAGTTTGTGATTGCTGGAATTGAGGCACCAGTGGTACTTGGGCTTGATTTCTTGCAGGCTCATTTTGGCATACTTGATGCCCACGAGGGGATACTAACCTTGGAGGGCGTCTCTCACAAATGCCATGATAAAGATGAGGGGACACATTTCTTTCAGATCAGACTGAGTGAGGATACCTCAATTCCTGCAGGATCTGAGATCATATTGCCAGGTATTCTAGAGGGCGAACCAAACTTTGCAGATGGCTTACTGCAACCCAGCCAGACTTTTGCTGCTAGAGGGGAATTAGTAATGGCCAAATCTTTGGTCAACCCTCAACTAGTAGAAGTACCAGTTCGGGTGATGAATATGTCAGATAAATCCTACCTACTCCACAAAGGCACTAGTCTTGCCACCTGTGAAGCAGTTGTGGACATGGAGGAAGAGATGGAGTATTATGTTGCTGGAGGTGTGAATCATATTGCCCAGGCGACCGAAGAACCCCCCACACACCTAGTTGAACTCTATGAGGACACTACTCCGTACCTACAAAGTGAATCAGAAAGACAGAAGGTAAAGCACCTTCTTACAAATTATGCACATGTTTTTGCTAGGTCAAAAGAGGACCTTGGGCACACTGAAATAGTGAAGCATGTCATTGAGACTGGCTCAGCACGGCCAATAAAGCAGCGTCCAAGGAGAGTGCCTATGTCAATGAGGGATGAAGCAAAATTGGAAGTTGATCGCATGCTTCAGCAGGGCATTGTTCAGCCATTTTGTAGTCCATGGGCATCCCCGGTGGTGCTTGTCTGTAAAAAGGATGGGTCACTTAGATACTGTGTCGACTATCGCCAGGTTAACAGTGTGACCATAAAGGACTCATATCCTCTCCCACGGATTGACGCTACTCTTGATGCGCTTGGAGGGTCCACTTGGTTCTCCACGCTTGACCTTGCGAGTGGTTACTGGCAGGTGGAAGTGGATCAGGCAGATAAGGGCAAGACTGCTTTTGTCACAGAAGCAGGTCTTTATGAATTCAATGTGATGCCATTCGGATTATGTAATGCCCCTGCAACCTTTGAGAGGTTGATGGAACAAGTTCTGGCTGGTCTCCATTGGCAGACTTGCCTTGTGTACATCGATGATGTCATTGTCTTCAGTCCCACATTTGAGATCCACTTGACCAGGCTTGAGGAGGTGCTTAAAAGGATCGATGGAGCTGGCCTAAAAATCTCACCAAAGAAATGCCAGTTGTTCAGACACAGCGTAAAATTCCTTGGCCATGTTGTCTCGTCTGAGGGTGTGAGCACAGACCCAGAGAAGCTTAGGGCCATTAGAGATTGGCCCACACCTACAAGGACGAAAGTTGTGAGGTCCTTCTTGGGATTTTGTTCATATTATAGCAGATACATAAAGGGTTTTGCCAGAGTTGCAAGCCCTCTACACCAACTGACAGGAAAAGATCACCCCTTCCAGTGGACATCTGAATGCGATGATGCTTTCCATCAGCTGAAAAACAAGTTCACCATTACACCAGTCCTTGTATATCCAACACCAAATGACCCTTTTGTCCTGGACACAGATGCCAGCGGAACAGGACTTGGGGAGGTGTTGTCTCAGATTCAGAGGGAAAAAGAACATGCAATTGCCTATTACAGTAAAATCCTGACCAGGCCAGAGCAACAGTACTGTGTGACCAGGAGGGAGTTGATTGCCATGGTCGTTAGTTTGAAGCATTTCCATCATTACCTCTATGGGAGACATGTGCTTGTGCGAACGGATCATGGTGCTCTTCGCTGGCTGCTTGGGTTTAAGAACCCAGAAGGCCAAATGGCCAGATGGTTAGAGGTCATTGGAACATACGACCTGGAAATACAACACCGTCCAGGCAAGCAACATGGAAATGCAGATGGCTTGTCAAGACGACCGTGCGAGCCATGTCGACACTGTGTAGTGAAGGAGAACAAGGAGGCCAATGGTGACACAGTGCACCGGGTGTGCGTGTTATCTTCAAATCCACCGAATGTTGGGGAGTCTTCCAGCCCTCCTTGGCTAGTGGCCTTGCCGAAGGAGAAACTCCACGAGTTGCAAACAGAAGAGCCAGTCATCAGGAAGATGATGCAGTGGAAGGAGGCTGGAGTAAGACCATCCTGGCAGGAGGTGAAGGATCAGTCACAGGATGTGAAGACCTTCTGGACCATGTGGCCGATCATGGAGGTTCATGATGGCCTGCTCTACAAGCGTTACACCCAGGAGGGTCAGTTGAGCTGTGACTGGCAGTTGGTTGCACCAACAGAGATCCGGAGTCAGTTCATGCATCATCTACACACTCTGCGTACGGCAGGGCATCTTGGAGAGAAAAAGACCCTCCATAACATCTGCCGTCGTTTCTGGTGGCCCCGCCTCTGGGAAGATGTGAAGAGGTGGTGTAGGACATGCTGTCCATGCCAGAAGAGGAAAGCCAGGGTAGGCCCGAAGCACACAACGCTACAACAAGATGCTGTTGGGTCCCCCATGGAAAGGGTAGAAATTGATATCCTGAGTTTTCAAGAGGAGACTGACAATGGCAACACCTGTATCATGGTGATGACAGACTATTTCTCAAAATGGACGGAGGCATTCGCACTGCCAGACCATCAAGCCATGACTGTAGCTGATGTGCTAGTTACCGAGGTTTTTCTGAGACTTGGGGTGCCTAGAATCATCCATACTGACCAAGGGAGGGAGTTTGAATCTAACCTGTTCAAGGGGATTTGCACTCTGCTAGAAGTGCAGAAAACAAGGACATCTCCATATAGGCCTCAGTCTGACGGTCAAGTGGAGCGATTTAACCGTACACTGATATCCATGCTGTCTAAGCTGTGTGCTGATAGTAGGAAGGACTGGGATGATCATCTCCCATACGTGATGTGTGCCTATAGGTCGACCATGAATGAGTCAACGGGCTGCAGCCCAAATCTCATCATGTTGGGAAGGGAGTCGTCACTTCCAATCGATCTCATGTACCCCAAACCACATGCTGGACCATTCCGGTGCCCTGTGGAGTATGTTGAATGGGTTCAGCAAGCTATGTCAAGTAACTACGAGCAAGTGCGGAGGAAGCTCGGCCGAGCTGCCCAGCGGCAGAAACGTTATTACGACCAACGGGCGTTTGTCAGGTCATTTACCCCAGGAGATTGGGTCCTACGCCTCTACCCCCCTGGAGCTAGCCGCAGCAAGCTCAATTATCTCTACACTGGTCCATATTTGGTGGTACGACAGGCAGGGGAGGTTACGTATGAGATTCAGCTAAGCCCTAGAGCTCCAACCGTGGTGGTGCATGTGGACCACTCATAGCCATTTGAGGGGGATGACCTTCCCTCAAGTTGGCTACCAGCTCCAAGTCGAGCAGTCCCTGGGGACACCATGGATGTTGAACAGCCCCGGCAAGAGGAAGATCAGGAAGGTGTGGACCGCAATGAAACATCAGTCGCTGGACAACCTGAGCCTGATCGACTGCCCTGCCGGAGCAACAGGACCAGACAGTTACCGCGCAAATTTAAGGATTTCATCCTGCAGGATTAGATGCTGTCTGGGTCGCCCATCTCATCTGCATGTTGGCCCAACTCTCTGCATATGATTGGTGTATCAGATCCCATTGAACTAGTTTTGGTGTCAGCAGGATTACCCATAGGGGGCCCCTTTGGGATGGCATGGACACTGGAGGTGGAACCTGTATTGTCAACCTTGTGTTGGGGAGAAGATTCCAAACTGCTGGGAATCTGAATCTGCTACTCACCCATGTCCTCTGTTCTGTTTCTAGAGATGCCTGAAATCTTCACCTGCCGCAATTGCTACATGGTGTTTGACAAGAAGAAGTCCTTGCAAAGACACTACAATGACAGGCATGGGGTCCAGTTCACCTGTGTCGTAGAGGGGTGTGAGTACACCTATCCAAAGGGCCGAGTAGCCAGCTATAGAAGACACTATGAACGCTGCCATAGCAATGTGTGGTCACGGAGACATGACCGCCGACACCTGACCAAACAGCAGCTGTCTGACAGGGTGCCTTATGTGCAGGCAGCTAGCCCGCCATCAGTAGTGCGACAAAGAATGAGGGATGCAGCCAGGGAAGCACGACATCGGGCTGTGCAAAGCCCCACGCCATATGTGCCTGAGCACACTATTACTTCACCTTCACAATACCATCCGACACCATTAGGACCACCGTCAAGTCTCAGATCACCCGTTCAATTGGAGGAAGGTGTTGAGGAGTTGTTGAAGGGGGAGACTCGGGATGAGTTGGAGCCAAACCAGCTGGCAGAGACCCTCTCTGCGACCAACATGTTGGAGAGTTTTCTGAGTGGGCCTGTTGGTGATCCAGGAGCCAGCAAGGTAGCTCTGCCTGGCCCTGTTATAGTGGAGGAGGGTTCGTCTACAGTGGCATCGTCTTATTGCACCGTCCCCATCACCTTCATAGAGCCTGTCTACACAAATGCGTGCAGTGCACTGGATGAGAACGATACAATCATCGGCATAACAAAGGAGTATGGTCCTCTACCATGGGAGGTGGCGGATGACTGGATGGATGAGCTGATGGATGTGGGCACCAAGACCCTTCCCATTGATGGAAGTGCGGAGGAGGTGTCAGAGATTGGAGAGCAGAGTGCAGTTGTAGAGGGGCAGCAGCCGGAGCTTGAATCAGGAGTGTCCGCAGGGACCAACAAAGAGGGGCTTCAGCAGACCCTAGAAGTTCCTATGGATCTGTCCATTGGAGTTTCCAGTAGTTCTCCAAGGAAGGAACAACTTTGCCCTGAGGCACCAACACCTGCCATGATCCAAGTTACTGAGCCCCGGCAAGCTGTGCAAGGGCCGATGGACCTGACCATGGGATCTTCATTGAGTACAGGACTGACAGATGAGCAGCCTTGCATCACTCCTACGAATCAGCTACAGCCAACGGATGCACCACTAGATCTCAGTGTGAGTAGAAAATCAGCTGATGACACGGGCGTGGGCAACAATATTTGTGTTTGTTTGGTAGACGAGACAGACAATAGATCCTGTGCATTCGAGACTGTAAGTGAGACAGCTCCCAAGCAAAATGTCAGTGTGCCAAAGGGCGCCCAGAAGTATAAGCTGCGGACTATTGATGTGCCAATTAAGAAGGAGGGGACTCGGTATGACAGATTTCACCGCGACCCACGCTTGTTCTTCTGTAGAGCACCCTCCTCCTATGACACTGAACATCCCTATGCTGCTGATATTCTATCCAGAGCCCGTAGAGATGGAATGCGTGAGTATGCCGAGCGCCATGTCCACATCATACCCTGTGGTACATTTGCCATTCGACGAGAAGAGCGAGTACGACTCCCTGATGGACGAGATTATCATTTGACTACAACATGGCTCGCTTAACCAGGGTATCGGGCAACATCAGAGTCTTCATCTCAGACCCATAGGATGGACTTCGAAGAAGAGGAGTAGGTGGTGTTGGCACCCCAGCATTACCGAAACATTTGTTTTAAGTCTTGAAACTGTTGGTGATTCGCAACATAAACGATCTTTTTGGACTGGATATTACGAATCTGGCCGGATGAAAACAAATGACGTCGTCTGAGAGCCAACCTCTGCTCATCTATCACGCAACAAATACGTTATGTCAACACAGGAGAGGCACACGACCATGTATATGGACTAACCATCTTCCATTTGGATATACTATTGAAGCTTTATACAGCCGCACAGTGAGGAACTATTTCTCTGTTAAATCGGAACTATTTTCCGTCGATCGCTTTGGTCACCATGTCTGCGCATGGCACCGTGACAAGAGCTGATCCCTACCAACAAGAAGACCGGTGATTGGCTAACGGGTTGTACTTCGGCAATACTCGGAGCCGCTCGGAAACGAAGAACAATGGTCACGTGAAACGAATCTTCCACGGTCGGCGAGCATCGGGACGACCCGAACTGGCCGTCTTAGATGCTGATTGGCTACTGACAGGGACTTCCCAGGGAATCCTGTGACGTCAATATAAAGTGACTTGTGATTGGTCGGTTCTAGTGCGCGGATCTCACTCGTGTAAACCGATCTCCAAGGAGCATGCGTTGCTAACGTCTGTTTACAAACATTGTGGTGAAGCCATCAATGGCGGGCGGACACTCTAGCTAAAAGATCAAACACACACACTCCACGTCGTTTTCCCCTGCTGCCCGAATAATACCTCTACGAGCCACATGTCCTGGTCTCCTAGAAGCTTGCTTGAATGAGGGAAAAAACGCTTTCTCTCCGGGACGGACGTTGACACCACACCGAACCCGCAGCGGCAGAGAATGGCGCCCCCCCCCCACCCGCCCCTTCTACACCTCGGACTGATCCCGTGAGCATGTCTTCTGCTGCCAAGATTGAGCAAAGCATGATCGAAATTGATAAGATAGCTAGTAACATTTCTCTTGATGAATCTGATAATACGATGGCATATGTCCCCTCGCAAAATCATCCTGTATTCCACACTAAACTCATAGGAGCGCTACGTGATTAAGATGTGCAGTTAGAACTCACAGCTACGTTTAAGCAAGCCATTTTAGAAGTGCTCAAACCCACTGTGGATCGTGTGGAGTCTATTGCGATCTCACAAACTGATAATAATACCAAAATTTCATCTATTGAGCAACGATTGGAGGAGATGGAGCAGCAAAACCGTAATGACTATCTTCTGTTCGATGGATTTGTCGAGAGTGAATCTGAAAACACCCTTGCCAC
>JAUOBU010321015.1:0-11653 GCA_032360585.1 Nereis procera | reverse complement strand
ATAGATCTTGAGCACATGAAATACAATCCAGGAGATTTGAGACATGTCGTTAAAACCCCAACAAACAAACACATTAGTGAGCTTGGAATTGATTGAATAGCCACATGACCAGGTCCTACTCCCTACTACAATTTTCTTCCCTTTTCATTCAAATTGGACCATTAATCGCCTCCAAGTTGAATTTGAGACATATTATCCATGGGAAATTTTGGGGTTACGGGAGAGATAGGGTCAAGCCTCTCATTCCCACCAAAGCTAATCTCTAAACGTTATAATCGAGTCTCGTTTTGGCCTCTTAGGCCTTCTTCGGTCATATAGTCGCTTTAATGTCCCAGATATTTTGTTTCAGCCGGTGACGTGATTGACGGTCCTATGATTACGTCGTCATCGACGTCTTGCCTTTGCATGACGAATTCGACAGAGTGGTGCTCGACTGATGTCGATGGTCTATCAAACACCACCGTCGCACCTGATGACAGTACGGTCATAGAATTGAAATACACTCATATGCTAACACACATCACATTCAGGTAAGCTACATGCACCCGTGTTTCATCTGATGGCGAAGCCATCATATATTACGGGGGTAGATGTTCTCTCATGGGGGGGAGGCACCTAGTGTCAGAGACTGGTAAAAACGACCACTGCACATCAAATATCAGATAAATTTTAAGGCAACAAAATGAAGCTGGATTCAACTTCTATTCATTCGGACACTAACATCCACCCTTGCTGGCATAATATGTGATCAGCGAGCCCTATTATCAACAGTGGCTCATTTCTCAGTTTCCATGTTAGAGGCCAGCACTGCCACTTTGTGATGACAGTCAAAGATCTTCTCAGTCAACTGAGACACAAGATGTCACTTGCTAGAAGTCAGGTGAACACTGCCACTATAGTAGTTACGCCATCTTATACCTTTCTCCCACTCATCTCGATGTCTAATTGTTCTCATTTCTGCATTGATCCCAATATTGACCTCTGTATTTTCATTCTCAGGTGTAGGCGGCTAGTGGTTGTCTCAGTTGTAGTATCATTGAACACAAAGCCGGTATCAGACTTATTTATAGAAGTAGAGAGGTCCAGAAGGCATTCGAGGTACCCGAAGGGCTGGGTTTCACAAAATCTGCTGACAGGATGAACTGTTTGCAAAGACCCATTATTACAGTCCTTTTTCTTTGTCAGGTTAGGGATCCCCACAGCATAATGGGTCTGGGAAGAGCTTCTTGTGAGCTCGCCCATTTTACCTTCACATTAATTTTCATTCATGTGGCTATCTCATTGATCACAATTCACAAAGGTGTCAAAGTATGGTTCAGTCCACCATGGCATTTTGCCGTTGGAGCTTTGCTTAGATGTTATGTTTCCACGGCCTTTTTTTGGTATCCAATATACAATGAGACATGTATTGCTCTTTTGCTCTAAATAGTAGCGAATACCTGTAGCGAGTTCAGATAAATGAATCTTGAATATTGAACGGGCTCATCTTAGATAAGTCAGGTGACCCTCACAAAGCAATAAGGTGCTAGCCAGCTGAGACTTCGTAATGGACACTTGAATAATTGAATCCTCCTTGCAGGTGGTGAACTAAGAGGGAAGTTGTCGTATCACAATCAACCACTCATCTTAATGATACCTAATCTCATCCATAGGGGATCGCTTACACCTTCCTGATGCTGAAATTACGTTTTCTTTCTTGTTAATACAACTTTCTATACTTCATCAAATCACACCCATATGATTTTTTCTTCATATTCTTCATGAAAAAGATGGTAAATTCAGAGTGGATTTTACATCGGATAGAGATGTAGAGTTTGTGATGACTTCAATACCACTGACTACTGAAGTGATGAATTATACATATAGCTGAGACTATGAGCCTTGGGGTGAATTATATTCTAAGGATTGATATGGTGATTGTTGCCATGGTAACCATGGCAACCACGATTTCAAGCTAAAATTCAAACATCTTTCAATTTAAGCGTCTTTTTCTTCCAGTAACATAGCGAATCAACACTTATTTTCATGAAATTACATCACCCCTACCTGATTGCATGAGGGGCTACTGAGATTTTGAAATAGTTTTCACAATATTGAGTTTCAAAATTTCCAAATGATGCAAAAATCAGAAATTTGGCTATGTCAGCATCTCTATTCTCTGAAAAGTTGCGAAATCTCTGCAGCCCCCATCAGGCAAAGTTGTAGTGACATTGTGTCTATATGTTCAGGTGTTGAAATCATTTCAAATATCCAAAATAAGACGGCAATATCATCTAATTTCTCAATTTTGTTGACATGAATCATCTATTTCAGAGCTGGGAATTAATTAAATGGCCACATGGCCAAAATTCATTCCCTACCACAGTTTGCTTTTCGTTTCATTCAAATCGCACCATCAGAAGTCTCCAGGTCGGACTCGAAAAACACAATATCAATGAGTGATTCGGGGGTGATCGTAGTGAAAGGCTTAAGCTATCAGCCCTAGTTTGAATCCGTATGCGAAAACAAATTTCCAATCCTCACTCTCGAATGGCGGTCTTTGCTATTCAAACGGCCACTCAATTTATGTGGGAAGTATAATACCATGTGGACCAGTATTTAGGGTCAATTCTTATGATCTTGTGATTCATTGTGCATCCCAATATTGGCCCTCACACCCATCCGATCGATAAGGGGTTGATTAACCAATATTCTTATGGTGTTTCTCTGTCGCTATCTGTAATTCCTTTTATACAGAACATCACAAGATGATCTTCATCTCACAGCATTGTTTACAAAAGGTGAAGAAGATAATTGGCGGTTGGTTGATGCGTCGGAGGTAAGTACAAAATCACGGCAATCATCAGTGAACCTGCATAAGATGATAGTCAACACATTATCCATATAGAGTCAGTGTCCATGACCTTTTCTTTGTAGAATCGTAGTCAACTACTTGTCTGGTTAGGGGTATAGCCATTACCTGATCTATATGAAATTACTGTCATCGTCGTAATCCTATAAAGTTATATCCATCACCCAATTTGTATGAGGTTAATGTAATCACCCTATCTGTATGAGTTTAATGTCATTATCTCATCTGTATGAGGTTATATCCATCATTCTATCTGTGTGAGGTTATATTCATCACTCCATCTGTATGAGGTTGTAATCATCACCTCATCTGTATGAGGATATGATAATCAGCATATATGTATGTGGTCATATGCATCATCCTTTCTGAATAAAGTAATATTCATCACCCAATCTGTATCAGGATATGATCATCACACTATATGTAAGAGGATAGATTAATCATCCTATCTGTGAGGTTATATTCATCACCCTAATTGTATGGGGATATATTCATCACCCTATCTGTATAGGGTTATGGTATCACCTGATCTGTCTTGGAGTTACAGTCGTTATCCTATCTGTATAGTGTCATAGACATAGTCTATCTAAATGAGGTCGCTGGCTATACAGGTTCCGGTCTGAGTCCTACTCCGTAACCTTCACACATCCTAAAAGGGGCTATGGTTCAGATATGACGAAAGCATTGTATTTTCATGAGGATATCCCATTGACAACACATTGGATACAGTCCAGAAATGGTTGCCCAGACCACACCTCATGCCAACTGTTGTAGTTCATATTGAATGTTCGGAACGATAACGGGGATTTTATCATGACATGGACCCTGAGGAGAGCCCACATTCTGCGATATTTGAGTCCCGTGATAACCACCAATTCAAGCAGCGTCATCTGCGGAGGTATCGTCTTGCAGGGCGTGATGATTACCAGTGGTGAGTCGATTTATCGTGAATATTGAAATATTGAAATGCTTTATTGGTAGCACGATAGTTGGTCAACCATTCGCTGCGGAGAATGACATGATCATGCCCCCTTGCCTAATTTATATACTATCAAATGCGCCTACCTGAATTTGCGTATGTGCCAATATGCAAATGGCACCGAGGTCAACCTACAACCTCTGAGTCCTATAGATATAGGGCTCACGGGTGATGGATCAACCTTATTGCCGAACCAGCCAGTGCTTTCTTTAGTGATTATGACTGAATATGACCGCATCAATCAGATTTGGAAATCTGTGGAAAGATAGCGAAGTACGTCTGATTGGACAGGACGGTTTATTCGGTATTTCACGATATGGTGCACGCATTCCCAATTGTATATCCAATCAATCCACTCTAGTCAGATGTCATTTGAGATAAGCACGTCATTTCTCGTACGTGTCGGGGTTGTTGATATCTAATTCTGTCACTACTTCATCAACTTCGATTTTTGTGGCTATTTCATCACTTCAAAGCTCAGGCTAGTGAATCAGGAACTAGTCCAAAGCCATAAGGACGGATCTTATTCCCTCCCACAGTATTATTTCATTCAAATCGGACCAATATAAGTCCCCAATCGAACAAACATACTATCCATAAATTATTTGTTGGTCCTGGTACTGAAACAGTTACCTTCCTTGACATGCCGCTTTATTTGACACTGTAGAATGTCCCGAGCGCTTCGTCCACCATTTGGGTCGTTGTTACTGGACAATCTACCACGGTATTCTTGGTCATGATGATGGAAGCCATTACAGAACGTGTAGTATGAACATCTGGGGTAGCCAGTCATACCACGTCATCATCAACGATCCTGTCGAGAATGACTTTGCTCTCTCACTCTTCACTAGGTAATTGATTGATTGCTTCATCCATTGGTTGATTGATTGCTTGATTGGTTGATTAAACGATGCGGGTTTAACTATATGTAGCAGTCCTATGTAGCAGTCTTTAGATTCTAGGTACTATGTCTCGGTCTATAATA
The DNA here is from genome assembly GCA_032360585.1 of Nereis procera. Classification (NCBI taxonomy): domain Eukaryota; kingdom Metazoa; phylum Annelida; class Polychaeta; order Phyllodocida; family Nereididae; genus Nereis; species Nereis procera. Next base: position 6,838 of record JAUOBU010321015.1, on the reverse strand, counting down.
TTGATGGGTGGGGTTGGTAGGGATGGTAGTTGTGTAACAGAGTAGTGAAAATTCGTTATCTTATACCGATAAAAAGTGAGATGCAAATCGGACCTAGTGCCAATCATCATAATCGCTATATAAACACAACGGTTGATTGATTGATCTATTGTGGTTTACCGATATCTATGGACCATCTATGTTATACATTCAATATCTATGAGGGCCTTATCTCCTGTTAGCATCACCCTAACAGACCCTAAGCCCGTATTGTAGCGAATTATAATGGTTGTCAGTTGGAAGCAGCTGTCGGTTCATGTACATTGCCACCTACATCGCACTTCAGATGACCCTTCACTGGCAATGCTAATAAGGAACACACAAAGAGATCTCTAACAGAATATTTATATCACACCAGAGTGACCAATGTGATTGAATGACTGATTGTGGTTCGAAAACAAGCCTGAAGCCATGGGTCATATATTCATATATGTCGTGTGTTCAAGATCTTTGAAGGAATGAAGCCGTATCCCCTTTTAGCATCACTCCAAGAGAACCTGAGCATCAATCATGCGGAACTATGATGGTCGTCAGTTGGAAACAGCCAGCTGTCTATTCATGCACACCTCGACTCACATCACACATCAAATACACTCTGTCACGTACAGGCGAGGTGGAGTAGATACTTCCCTCGAGCTTCCTTCTCTCCCACCCCTCATTCTCAAGAAATTGGCGAAAGCATCAGGCACATTTTCAAGCAGTCTGATTCATCATGGCATGGGTCAGTTGATGAGAGAAGAATGACTCGATGGGAGATGATTCAGTGTAGGGGTGTCCAAAGTGGCCGAAGGCTTGGAGGGATATTCCTACGTCAAATCCCGAATGCATGATCATTGATCCCAGGACTCCAGCCCACACTGTCTCTTGCTTTTATTCCACACTTTTTGAGGTGATGAACCACTCAAGTAACCATATGTCACGAAATATTAGTCCCTTCTTACAGAACGGCCGTACCTCGGTTTCGCCACTTGCAGGCGGCAAGTGTATGGAAAGAAATGACCATTGTCCCCAACGAATTGCAGTTTCTGACCAAATTCAATTTATTTGCGTAGCATATGAAATTCACAGTCAAGAAGCCATCTTGGGAATGCGTACTTTTCGGAATGAATAGATACAAATTATGAATACCATTTACAGTCAACTAGACTGGACTAGAACTCGAAACACATATTTTGCGCCACCGTGACCAAGTCTCATTTCTATTTCAGTTTGGAGTTAATGGATGGAATCTAACCCTTTGTGTGTTTACTTTCTTGTGTTTAAGGGAATATCATTATATATGGCTTGGCCTACATGCAAGTTTTGAAGATGACCCCGACATACCCAAAGACCGTTTTGGTCGGACCTGGCGCTGGTTGGATGGCCATAAGCAGTCTTATTGGCAGTGGTACGGAGATTTGGTGAATCTTCATCAACCTGGTGGAGCCGATCAGATGTGTAGCTGCCTCGCTGATGGTAATGATGATTGGCATGATGCGTTCTGTTTTTCCCATCACATGTACGCCATCTGTGAGGTGGCTGCTGCAGGTTTGTGCCGATGTCTTGTCTTACCATACATATCCTCTCGCCGTATCTCTCTGTGGGGATAGCGTGTCTCAGATTGACGCTTGTACATTTTAGGATTTGTTGAGCGATTTGTTCGAGCTTATTGTCTTTTGAGGATTTGTTTCGGTTTTACTGTGTGTAGTTTGTATGTGAGCAGCCATGTGAGTTTGCGCTTGAGTCCATTTGTATGTGCATATGTGTGTATAATTATATGTGTATAGACATGTGTGCGTGTGTGTGTGTGTGTGTGTGTGTGTGTGTGTGTATGTGTGTGTGATCATCATCATCATCATCGTCATCGTTGTTGTTGTCGTCGTTGTTGTCGTCGTTGTTTGTTGTCAGTATTGTTGTTATTGTTGTTGTTGTTGCTGTTGCTGTTGTCTTTGTAGTTGTAGTAGTCATTGTCGTTGTCGTCGTCGTCATCGTCATCAAGTGCAAATGACACCACCAACAACATTGATCCATCAAGCCCCTATCCCACTTGGCCAATTTGTCTGTGCTTCATGCCGACTTGCTCGTTCCCGATTAGTCGGCCTCAATTGGCAGTCGGTTATGCTGATTTGCTTTACCGGACACCTGTATGATGGCTCTTGGTCTTGTGTACATCCTTACGCCGACTTCACTGGTTCGTTCTAGGTATCCGGCCTGCGTTCAGCTGGATTGTTGTATGTCTCTCGTACGTCTCCTCCAGATTTGTCAGGAATCGACCTGAACCATGCCAACTCTTGCAGAAAATGTGTATGAATTAACTGGATTTTGGTAGGACTGGTGCCAACTCAGTCATGACTAATGCTGATTCCTCCATAATCCACAGGTATTCTCTAGAGAGTCAGCGTGAGAACCTAGAGTGTTCCAGTTATTCCGCACCCAATCTTGTTGACGCTTGAGGCGAGCGTGTGAAATTGACATGACCGGCACCACCAAAAAAATAGTCAACTCATCCTGGACTGTCCAGATCTCTCTCAGAAAGCTGTACATCAATGCCGACTCTAACTGGAATCATGCCAAATTCTAGCAATAATACAGTACGATTCATCAAGAACCATGTCTAACTCCAACCCACGCCGAATATAAGTGACGGTCACAAATAATCGGGAGAGAGGGCCGACCCATGCCGACTTGTGCGGAACTATCAGGACTGATGTTGATTCAGTAGGTTCGGTAGATTCAATGATCATCATCATCGTCATCGTTGCTGTTGTTGTCGTTGTCGTCGTTGTCATCATTCTTGGTTATCATTCTTGTTGTAGTCATTGTTGTTGTTTTTGTCTTCGTCGTCGTTGTAGTCATCATCGTCGTCGTCATCAAGTGCAAATGACACCACCAACAACTTCGATCCATTACTCACATTGCATTTAAAGTTCTGTTACTCATTCCCAAAGTATCTTGGTCTCACATATAAGTCTAGTCACTCCGAGTGCGATTTCCTTGTTTTATCCTGATGGTATGCCGTGATGGTCAGGGAGAATATCTCAGATGTGTGCCGCATTGCTGCACATAATTCCAAATCATGGCCACCTAATGAAATGATATGATACCAAATGTGCCTACAGGGTTAGAGTTATTTCTGAATACTGATGGAGCAAACTTCATGCAATTTGGCACATATATGCAGCAAGAGGGTCGGGAGTCATGGGCATTCAGCAGGTGATCATCATTTGGCATTCTATGCAGTAAAGGGTTGATAGGTCTATCGATTCCAACTTTACTCGGGGGTCACTGGTGTTGTGATCGGCCAGATGATAGCCACCCGACAAGTATTTTGGCTAAGCAATAATTGGTGAAATATAAATAAACTAATCCAAAAGAAATTAAAGTCAAAACAGAGATTGTGATAGATAGTGCATTACCCAGCAAAGACATGACATTCATAGGACGTCTAGAATATCTTGGGAATATAACAAGGGCGGGTCGGCACAGAAACTTCACAGGGCCGGAGGTTGGATAAAATCCCAATGCCAATCCCACTGAATGTGGTGCCACCCTTTCTCACATAGGAGAGCTATCCTACTGCAATGTCATAGTTTTTGCCATTGAAATTTGAGAAAATACATCAAATAAGGGAAGAAACTGCAAAGTTATGACCGCAGACTCGGATAATATACCTGTATAATGAATTCACTGAAACTTATTATTAACAGAACACCTCAGATTTAGGTCCATCCAATCTTCTTTCTGCTAACTTCAAGATATGCTTTAATTTTAGCTCACAGTTATCAATACTAGAAAAGGATATCAGGGCATGGATTATTAATGATAATCTTAATTATAATGATAATAGCCATTTATATGGCACCCTTTCCTCAGTGAGCTCAAGGGCACTTCACATGAATGAAACATCAGAAACAACAAGATAAGAAACACAAGTATGTGATACGGTAAAAACAATGGGAGTTGAGGTCTAATTGATTTTCATAGGCAGCGGTGAAGAGGTGCGCTTTTACCCTGGACTTGAAGATATTGAGTGTAGGGGACTTATTTTCAGGGGGAGGGAGTTGTACAGGAGCGGGGCTGCATGAGCAAAAGCAAGGTAACCAAATTTATTGGTTTGGATCTTGGGAACAAGGAGGAGGCACTGATTTGAGGAGTGGAGGGAGTAGGAAGGGGTGCAGTGACAAAGCAAGTGTTTAAAGTAGTCAGGAGCAAGTCCATTTAGGGCCTTGTAGGTAATGGTGAGGACCTTGAAAATGATGCGGTAGTTGACTGGGAGCCAGTGCAGTTTTTGAAGGATAGGTCTGATATGTTCATGCCTGTGGCAGCCCGAGGCAAGCCAGGCAGCACAGTTCATGACATGCTGTAGTTTGTTTATACATGATTTTGGCAAACTATGGGGAATGCTATTAGGATAGTCAAGCTTAGAGGAAATAAGAGAGTAGATGATGGTCTGCAGGGCCTGATATGACAAATACTTTCTGATGTGGCTGATCTAGTGCAGTTGAAAAAAGGCTGCCTTGCAGGTCGAATTAATGTGTGGTGCAAGAGACAAATCAGTAGCAAGCATGACTCCCAGGTCTTTGGCAACACAACTAATGGGGACCAGATCACCTCTGATCTTAATATGCAGGCTGGAAGTGGGGAGGTGGGGGGGGGGTTATTGTCATGGGGCAAGAACTGGAGAAATTTTGTTTTACTATCATTGAGTTTTAGCTTGTTAGCGAGCATCCAGAGTCTAATCTTACTGATACATTCTTCCAATGCGGCAGTAGCGAAGAGCTTGGAGGCAGGGTCACGATTTTTGAAGGATGAATAGAGTTGAGTGTCATCCGCGTACAGGTGAAGATTCAGGTTGTACTTGTGGACTATGTCATCCAGGGGCAGAGTGTAGATGGTGAGGAGAATAGGGCCAAGGACAGAGCCCTGGGGGATTCCCTGACTGAGGGCCAGTGATTGAGAGTTGGAGCCAGGCAGGGCAACATATTGCGATCTCGATGAAAGGTTGGAGCAGAACCATGCGAGGGCACTTCAGCCCAGGCCAATCCTATTTTTGATACAGTCGAGGAGGATTTTGTGGTCAACCATGTCAAAAGTGGCTGAGAGGTCTAAGAGAATGAGGTAGACTGACTTGCACTGGTCAAGTGCTGTGAGGATGTCATTCATTACAAAGGTAAGGGCGGTCTCAGTCTAGTGATATTTCTGGTAGGCAGACTGGTGAGGTTCACAGAGGGAGTTATTAACAAGGTGGGAAATAAGCTGGGAGGCAACTACATGCTCAATAAGTTTCGAAACATATGGAAGGTTTGAGATAGGGCAGTAGTTGTTGAGGTCTTCGGGGTTGAATTGAGGCTTTTTCAGGATAGGAACCAGCCTCGCTTCCTTGTAGGGGTCCGGCATGGACCCAGACCCAAGTGAGAGGTTGATTATGGCTGTTATGGTTGAGCACAGGAGATGTTGGGAGTGCCTGAGAAGTTGTGCTGGGATCGGGTCAAACAGGCAGGATTTCACCGGGGAACAAGCAATCAGTTTGCCAATGTCAGTGTGGGAAACTTTTGTGAAGGTAGCCAGTTTGACCTCTGAGATGGGTTCAGGGAAAACCAGGTCATGTGGAGGGATGGCACAATCAATTACATTTTCTGAGAGATATGTGTCACTTTCCTATTGGATGATAGAATATTCCGCAATATGTGGACACCCCACATCATATCACCTCACCCCTGTCGTGTCCAACAAAACTTCTGCTTTATATATATATATACATATATGTATATAACTATATATATTTATAAATATATATACATATATACATACACCATGGATTGACATGAAGAGACCTTTGCAAGTGACACCCAGAAATATGGAGATAGCCGCATCGTGGTATCACTGAAAATGGCCAGAATTACCACTCACAACAAGCAAAGATTGACAATAAGATGTGATCCGTCGATGAATTTTTTGATGGATCTCTCTTATGAACAGTTTTCTCTGTGAAATATTTCATACGTGGACTTAGAAAATAGCATCTCAGGTAATCTTGATAATATTTTCGCTATAGCTGGACAAATGGATGGAGGGACTGTTGAACGGACGGAGAAATGTGCAGATGGACAGACTGATTGATGGGTGGATGGATAGACAGAAGGATGGACGGATGGACAGGCAAGGTTAACAATGAAGACCATGATAGTTAAGGAACATTCCAGCAAATTAAGAGTAGAGCGGGATGAGCAGTACAAAAAATCACCACTCTGGTTTCTGTGATTGTAGTATACATATATATCTTGTGCAGGAACCCTGAATTATGAGTAAAATAATTGGGAATAGGGTGTAGGGCTAGTGATTGGATTCATGATGTTAAACTCAGAATATATAGCGAATAATCCATTTCACGATGTATTGAGATTGCATGTAACCTGCATCTGTTCAATATTCAGGGATGGATAGGTTCAAAAAGCTGCTGTACTTCTACCAATTGAGTTCGATGTCAGAGTTTGAGGATTAGAGGAAGTTCTAGCTGATGGCTGAGGAACTTGTGAAATTGATTTGACTTGGGAAGGTCAGCAGCAGGCTGTGATGTGGAGCTGATAGGCATCGACATCCCCGTGACCCCCATCTGATAGCTGTCACATAGGATTACACAAGTTTTTCTCTCCTTCCAGTAGACCTCCTACGTCCCTTATCACAGATGGAGCCCGTGTTTGGAAACGTGCACCCGTATTCATATGCATTTTAGAGAGTGACATTGATGAATGAGTGAGTTTGTGTGTGTGTGTGTGTGTGTGTGTGTGTGTGTGCGTGCGTGTGTGTGTGTGTGGTGCAG
>JAUOBU010319905.1:0-11661 GCA_032360585.1 Nereis procera | reverse complement strand
GTGAACCATCAACGACAATAAATAAGAATAAGGACTCAACAACTACCAACTCGAGAACGTGCCCACTTCCACATTGTGAAGGAGATGCTGCACATTGGCAAAAAGAAATTACAAAAAGAATGCACTAAAAGATCGAGACACATGCAAGATGGATGCATCATGCAACAAACTGAAAACTGACCTCAAAACTACTATATCAAAAGAACTCCCAGTCCAAAGAAATCGCTAACATAACCACCGAGCTCAGTAAACTCGGTGGTATTGTACTACAACAAGAAAAAGGGATTGACGAGGAGATCACAGACAGAATAAATGTGAGGTTCAATGACAAAATTACCCAAATCATCAAGGTGAAGATGGATGAAAGCCTCGAAGCTGAACTAAAACCTTGGCTAAATAAATTGATCAGTGATTGACTCAAAATGAGGGATGAAAGATGTGATATTCTGACACGGCAAATACAAGACAATTACACCAAGTCAAACCTGCATGAGAGACATATAGAATTCCTAGAGCAACAAGGACGACTAGGTGTCCTTATCATCGATGGTCCCATGTTGGATACAACCATGAACATCACAAATAATGTCATCAACACAATATGAGAAATACTGAAATTTGAAAATTTATCACAGGATATAATCCTTGCACACAAGCTACCGTCTAATAAGTTGAACAACAGTCAAAATCAATGAATTCCAACTATGAAGGGAGAAATTTAGCAAAACCATTTAGTCAGAAAAGAAACAATTCCAATTCACAAGAAGTCAAGAGAATCATCTACTGTCCTCATTTAACAGGAAATAAAATGATCAAAGTGGGATGGATACCATCTCTTCAAAACTCCATGCGCTATCGGATACACCTTACTCAAACAATCATTCAAACAACACAAATAGAGCAGTTAACATGAGAGGTCATGGTTCGTATGTGCAACGCACCCAAATAGCGAATAAATACTTGCGCCAAGGACATGGAGCCTACAGCACCAGAAATCAGTGTAATGTCCAGTCCGGGAAGCATTACCTCAATGACTGACCACTTGAAGCTTCAGATATGTATGAATTTCTCTCATGAGGTTCTCAACACAAATTCTCTTGAAATTATCCAATGGAACTACCTTTCACCTCCTCCCAGCACATCTGATTTGGTAGAATGTGGGATTGTTACCTTTTCTCAAGAAGTCGACTTAATTCATGACTGTGATAATAAGGATGTTGCCCAGGCTGATTCAGTTTTGACACCGTTTGATTCAAATTATGAAACCGTAATTTCCTCCCCATTCCATGAAGTATTAATTGTCACAGGTGATACCAACCAATGGGAGGGCCTCACCTCACTTGATGGAGACAGCGCTTTTGACCAGATCTTATTCTATTTTCATGAGTCTATGTGAAACCTTTCTGGTTGAGGGCTACTATAAAGTCTTATAACATCTTATATAACTAACTTTATTATTAGGCATCCTCTGACATAAATTGGCAACAAGTGTCGGGAGGCCCCTCCCATTATATATGCAATTCTATATTTTTTTTTATCTTGTACACTGCTTTTTGACAATTATCCCATCCCCTGTTACAGATGGGCCCTAAACACATTATCGCATTGCCTACTGCTCCAAGCACCAAACGTGTCTGTATGGATCCTATCACAGGTTCATCAACTAATCCCACACTGCCTTCCTTAATGGACATTAACCCTATACTCGCCCAAGATGGTATTCCAATCCCGGTTTCTCAAAAACAAGGTTTACCTCAAGCCTGCTCATTCTCTGAGGGTTCTATGGGTTCTTTGGGTGATGGTACTCATTATCACAATACACAGAGCACAGTACCTCATTAAAAAAAATCATGACACAACCGAATTCACAAACAACTTCTGACAACACTGAAACGCTGACATGTGTCTCTCAAACACAATCACAAAAACTCAAAAAAACGTGCGGCAAACACCATGCTTCTATTCACCTCACAACCATCACAAGCCAATCCATTTGGACAAAATACCAAGCATCCCAATGTTTTTGACTTGATTATGGCCTCTCCTTTCAGTTCTGACTTGGGCATGACATCATCCGGTTCTTTGGTAGAAAACACATCAGTGTTGCCTACCACCTCCCATCCATCAACCATGGTTCATACTATTATGATGTTAATGCATACTACCACGGCATGTTTGAAATGACATTTGTGTCTGTGAATTTCATATCTGATAAGCCTTCTGTGGGGATCCAGAAGGTGCAAGATCTCAAGGTCACCACCACCCATGCCCATTGCATGGGCGTCTCAATATAGCCCGTGTGTGCTGACGAGACGTAAAACAACTACCAACCACTACCACTACTTTCCTGTGAGTATTGTGGCTTCCCCACCAATCCTTTGATTTCCTTTATTCTGAGAATACTTTCATCTCCTAAAATGCTGAAATCTCCTTTATTGCACGTTGTGACTTCTTTTGATTTCATTTATTTTCATTTTCTGTGACCAGTGACATTTCAGTTGATCCAGACCCAGAAAGTCATCGCATTGACCATCTCATGTCATTCCTAGTTTCATTCCATTCAAAGGCTCACGTGACAAAGTGACATCAAACTGTTTTCATCGATGGAATACAGCATAAATCTTTCATACTGAAATCTGCTTTGTGCAGTGTGAATTTCATATCCTCTATCACCTCCTATTTTGAACTTTTCAAGGTGGACTAATGAGAAGTGGTTCCCTCTTTTTCCCCAAAGAGAGCGTAGTTGTAGTTGTGGACTTTATTTATTGTGTTCAGTTCCAAACTAAACACAATACGATGAACATAGAGTGAGAGCTGTTGCTTAATAGAAGATTGAGAGATCTGTTCTGTTTTCAATCCGAAAAACAAGTGCCAGTAAACCCGGCACCCGAGCACCAGCTCAGATTAGTCATGTGACTATGACTAGTCATGTGACGTCTTTCATCCGGGATACAAGCATAAATCCCCTCTGGTGTCAATCATACTTTGTAAACAATGACCGGGCCATCTCCATTCAGAGATACTCTTTCAATATCAAAAATAACAAATAAACATGTATAAATAAGCAATAATCATGAAGTGAGTCCTAGAGGGTTAACATGTCGGGGAAGGAGTGCTAGGAAGGTGGTTAGGCGTGGGGTTATCCAGCTGATAATATGTAGTTGCTCACAATTAACTCCGATAACGGAGACTAGTCTAGCCTCCCTTGATCTGAGGATCCAGATATTGGGTGTCACCTGTAACTGTATATCTATGGGTGGTTTTGACATTGGTCGATTTGATGTCTGAGATGTTGCGGATTTGATTGAGTGATTTCCTGACAAGTTCTGAATCGAGGCTGATATCAGCTTCAGACTCACTCATCATAGTAAGCAGAAGCTGACATTTGTGTCTGTGAATTTCATATCTGATAAGCCTTCTGTGGGGATCCAGAGGGCTCAAGGTCCCCACCACCCATGCCCATTGCATGGGCGTCTCAATTTAGCCCATGTGTGCTGACGAGATGCAAAACAACTACCAGTCAATCAATCTATGTTGGGTACATTGTGTGTGGTAATTCAGACAACTTGCAAACCATTTAGCAGCTTCATGAAGAACTCAACTGACTAATTTTGTGAGTAGCATAGCATGATCCACACTATCAAAAGCTTTTTTCAGATACATGAAGAGCCTATCCATCCATATATTGATATATGAAAGCCAAGAGGCATGCAACGCAGGTTTCAGTGGGGTGGCTCTTCCTGAATCCAAATTGATACATTCAAAGCAGGTGGTGAGCAGACAAAAGATTATGAAGTAGTCAATGCACACTTCACTCTAGAATCTTGGAGATCATCTGTAATACACACGCCGCTCTATTATAAAAGGATTTGATCTATCTCCTTTGTTGGATAAGGGTGTTATTGTACCCACTTTCCAATCTTTTGGGCAGATATTGAACATATGGGGTAATCATGCCAATGAGGATATTTCCTCCTAGTTTTATGAAATGAGCTGATTTACCGTCAATGCTGTTGGCTCTGGGAGTTTTCAACTCCTTCATCACTTATATGACTGTTTTACATGTTATATTTGCAAATACAAATCCATCTGGAATCTCATCTATATCCAAGTAGAAGTCATTTGCAAAGGCTTCTGCCAATTATAACTGTATATAACAGAATAGACAATAGAACTGTTAGTGTATGTCTTTTGGGTCCAATTCACGATTTAGTTTGTTTATTATGATTTTATGTACTTCGTTAGGGGCTGCCTCTTCTGAAAGTTTCCATATTTTTGTGCTTTTCCCCCCACAGTCGTTGGCAACATTCACATTATATTCATTTTTCAAGCCCTTTTTCATTGTTGATATTATCTCACAGGCATTCTTTATTATTTCCTCGTTTACTGTAGTGTGACTTGCGATTCAGGTGATCCCATCTATCACACGCCGAATATTCCTATGTTACCCAGTATCTAATAGCAGCCAAGTGCTAAGATGTGTCCAGGTAATCATAAACCTAGATAATGGAGTAGTCTGATTGAGTGAAGTGATCTATTTGAAAACATTACCTAATTACACTGCTGTACAAAGTTATGCCCCTTGATGACCCTGAGAGCTATGCCAATAGGAATTTACTCCTGTTAGGTTGAGGAATCGAGAATAATCAGCTATTTATTATTGTAGTTTACTCCTGATTCCAATCTGGAATGACACTTGTGTCTGTGATTTTCATATCTGATAAGCCTTCTGTGCAGATCCAGAAGGTGCAAGGTCTCAAGGTCCCCACCACCCATGCCCATCACCTGGGCGTCTCAATATAGCCCGTGTTTGCTGACGAGACGAAAAACAACTACCATCCAACCAACTCCTGATTCCTCTTTGTAATCATGTTGGACAGGTCGAGGGTGAGAGACCAGATGAATGCAAAGTCAAGTGATTATTTGGTTGACCAGGAGATGCTCGATATTTTATTGTGTATTGTTAACAGGACTTTGGGCATCATATTGTCAACCAACCAATCATCCTCATCATTCTCATCACTGCTACAATTGTCATTCATCGTCATTATCATATCCATTTTCATCACCATTGTAATGGAAAACTCATTTCCAATAGAAACAAAGAAAATATAAAAATCTACGAATAATTGGAAAACAAATGTGAAAACATCAATAAAAAACAAAGACACTGTAAATAGGCATTTCCTGTGCCTGTGGCACGTCACAGTGGCGTGTTTACTGTGTGTTGCAGCCCATCTTGGGTGAGAAGGGGATCCTGGTGGTTGAGAGCCAAAAGGGGTTCTGCCAACCTAGGTCTAATACATCACTTTGGCCCAGCTATCTTCTAGATGGGTGGATGGAACTAGTCGATCCATTCCAATCAGCTTATCATGACCAGAAGTTTTGAGTGTCAATCAATGATTATTCATAGAAGATCCCATCCACATCATCATTGACTGTTGCATGACGTGGCAGGACAAGGTTCAAACTGGGCGCATCGGAATGTGAGAGATTCCTATATTGAAGGTGTATACTGCGATGGTAGTCCTGGGCTTCAAGTGACATTTCATGCCATCACTTCTGAGCTCCCTGTGTTGGACTCAGAGTAAGAGGGGATGGAAAGCCACGCAATGAATGAACAAAATATGACTACCCAACAAAAAATGCCATAGAAATTATCAAGAAAGTGACAATGATGGAAGTTTAGAACCGAAGCTAATGCGGGCTTAAATACTGTGTAATGGAAGGGACAGATGTGAATAATCCACTGTCCAAATTATATCTATTCTGGAAATTCAAGGGTCTCCATGCTATTTTCACTTCACTTGTAATTAATAATCACAGAAATGGTACATTGCTCATTGAATGTAACAACGCAGGTCAGGCAAGATCCTTGCAGAAGACGACACAGCTGGTGTCTTTGCCTGTTAAGGTCACTCTTCACAGGTCATTCAATTCATGTCAAGGGACGATCCATTGCCATAAAATCTACGACATGACTGAGAAGGAGATCCAACAGGAACTGGTCACTCAAGGTGTAACAAAATTCAAACGCTTGACATCCAAAAGAGATAATCAGATGATAAGGACTAATACCTGTCTCTTGACAATTGACAGAAAAACTACCATCGATCATCAATGTTGGCTACCTGAGAGTCAAAGTGAAGGTTTTTGTGCCCAGCCCTCTCAGGTGCTTTGAGTGTTAAAAGTATGGTCATGGTCGAAACAATTATAAAGAACAGCTTGTTTGCCACAAATGTGGTTATCAAGATCATGGGAGTGATACTTGCAAAAGTCCATTTAAATGTGTGAATTGTGCAGGTAATCACTCATCAAGCTCAAAAAAGTGTCCAACCTGTTAAAAAAAACATGCCATTCAGAAACCAAAGATGGCAAAAAAGCTTTCATATCATGAGGCTAAACAGCAAGTTGAGGCATCTAAATATATAGTTCCCGCTGGAAAAAGCTATGTGGCTGCAACTAAAAATAAGACTCAAACTGATGAGAGCTATTTTCAACCAGAGCTGCAAAAAACACCAATCCATCTCTAAATGGAACACAAGTTGGAGTGAAATATAGAAATGAAAGATCTAAATCTCCATCATCTGAACACAAATCACCAACTGCATGGGGTTTACAGGTACCAAATAAACATGTAATTTCTCCTAAACCGGGAGTCAACAAAAATAGTAGTGGGCAGCCCCCTTTGGTGGTCCTTAATCAAAATACCCACCCACAAAAAGTTTATCATGCCCTCCCTGTAAACCTACCACTTTCAGATAGGCGTAACATGAAAAGGTGAGATAGCAGCAACATCCAAGTCACCAAATAGTGATGGCGGGGGAAGAAAGGAACAACACCCAAAAGCTGACCACGGCAATTTGACTTCAGTGAAATTGTTGTAGATTTTGATCTGATAAGCATGAAATTTATTCATTTATAGTGAAATACAGTCCTGCATTTTGTCTCCATGAACATTCAAGCCCCTTAACATAACCCTCTTTCATATAATCCAGTATTGGTTGAAGAGACGTAAAACACTACTTAATCAATCAATCAATAACATATCCCTATATGGTTACATAAGTTATGAAAGTCCTGCTATTGTTGATCAAGAAAACCACCCCTATGGTGATGGAGCAGTGCTAATGAAAGAAAACATCCCCCACTCTCCTGTTGCTTATTTACAGGCAGTTGCAACACATATCACCCTGGATAAAGCAATAACCATCTGCTCGATCCACCTCCTACCAAGCCAACCAATTGACCTAGTTGAGCTAAATACTTCATATGATCAATTGCCTACCATTGCAATGAATGGAGATTTCAACGCTCACAGTCCATTCTAGAGAGGTGACATAAGAGACTGGAAAGGAAAAAAAATGAGAAATTCCTCAGATAATAATCTGTGCCTCTGGAATGATGATTCCCCTCCTATCTTCAAGTTGGCAAAGGAACCCTCACATCTATCGACCTCTTCATTTGTCATCCAACCCTGTTGCTGGATTATTCCTGGCACTCAAGAGAGGATACTTGTGGAAGTGATTACGACCCTATAATTCTAACAAGTGACCGTAACACCCCTGAGAGAGATTCCACATGGAATCTCAGTAAAGCAAATTGGCTGGTATTTTAAAATCTTTGTGATGCTAGATTATAGAATAAAGATCTCTGAGTAGTGACAGCCCAGTAGAGCACTTCACAGATATTTTATGTGGCATAGCCTCACAGGCAATACCAAAAACATCAGCTAAACAAGGGAGGCACTTTAAGCCATGGTTCGATGATGACTGTCCAACCACACTGGAGTAGCTCAAAAAAGCTCTGAAGGACTTTTCCATACAGCCTTCAGGAGAACCTCTAACAAAGTGCTAGGTAATTTACTGGCTTCTAAGTTCTCGCACTAATCGTTGGCTCATGACTATTCACCAAAGTTGAGAAGATACAAACAACAACCTGAATAGAAAAACCTCAGATTCACATCAAACAATAGTGAACCAACCATTCACCATCTCTGAGTTGGAGAGCACACTTTGCAAATCACATGATACATCTCAAGCCCTAATGATGTACATCATCAGTTGCCGAAGCACCTCCCACATACCTCACTCCAGCAGTTACTGGCAATATTTAACCATATATGGATCACTTGGGCCTTTCCCAGCTCCCCGGCGAATGCTATAATACCTATAGCCAAACCATGCAAAGACCTCTTTGATCTTACAAACTACCGACCAATTGCTCTCACAAGCTGCATATGTAAAACTATGGAAAGAATCATCAATGCCAGATTGGTCTGGCTCTTGGAATCTCAAAATCTGAGCCCATTCCAGAGTGGCTTCTGGAACAGCCGGAGTACCTTGGACAATACGTTCAGACCATCTAGTGAGATTTTATGCAATAATTTGTCAAGCATTTCTCAAGAAAATCACTCAGTGGCCATCTTCTTTAATTGGAAAGGGTTATGAACCCACATGGAAATATAGTATCATGCACAACCTCCATGAGATGAATAACAGAGATGGATTACCTTGCTTTCTAGAAAACTTTCTAAAATATCGCTCATTTAATGTTTGTCTAGGCTCCATAATGTCAAAAAAATTTGAACAAGATATGGGTGTTCCCCAGGGAAGTATCCTATCTGTCACACTTTTCAGTGTCAAAATTGATAGTAACATTAAATGTCTCAATCATGACACCAACTGTTCTTCCTATGTGGATGACTTTCTCATCTGCTTGAAGGCAAGAGCATGCATACTATTGACAGACGATTCCAGCTACATCTTAACAAGATTTAATACTGGGCAGATGAATTAGTTCTGTATGCATTTCTGTGAGTCTACCAGACACACTGCAGAGCAAGAACTCACACTTGATGGGAATCCCATTCCACTTGTTGAGAACACCTTATTTCTGGGATTGGTATTTGACCGTAGATTGACATTCAAACCACACATCTAACATCAAGATGAATTGCAGGAGAAATTTGCACTTGTGGAGGGTACTGACTCACCTCGACTGGGGACCAGAGTGGAAGATGCTACTCATAATTTACCGGGCTTTCATCAGATAAAAGCTGGACTACGGATCTGTCATCTAAGGCTCAGCATGCAAATCAAACCTCGAAATGCTTGATCCTATATAGAACCAAGATCTCCGTATATGTCAAGGTGCCTTCAGAACATCTCAAGCAGGAAGCCTCTTGGTTGAGGCAGAGGAACCTCCCCCGTCTCTGCACGGAACCATATTAGGCTTGCAATATTGTTTGAGATTGAAGATTGAACCCCTTGAACCCAACATTTGAATGCATTTTTTAATCAGATTTTCAAGATGACTTTGCAGCAGCAAATACAATTGTTGCCCTTGTGGGAATCTGCATGCATACACATCTTGAGAACACCAATCTGTACACAATCACAGTCCCACAGATGAGCTCAGTGGAGTTTGGAGAGATCCCCCCTTCAATAAATTTGGACCTGGCACAATTCTAGAAAGAGATTACCACTCCATCTGTATGGAGAAATGAATACCTCAGTAACAAATAACTCCAGAATGATCATAAGGCCATCTTCACTGATGGCTCCAAGTGTGAGATGGAAGCTGCAGCAGCTATATACATGAGTCACTGTGCATATCGTTGCAGACTACCAGATGGATCAGCAGAAACTAAGGAATTGCTACTCGCACTTGATTACATATCACAAGCCATCAGGGAAAAGTCCATCATATTCTCTGACTCACTGTCTGTCTTACAAGCATTGAAAGGCAAATACCTCAGGAACCTGTTCCTTATGCCTCTCATATAATCCAGTATGGGTTGAAGAGACATAAAACAGTACTCAATCAATCAATCAACCTCTTTTATGCATATAAGGACTAATAAATATGATTTTTGGACATGTTTTTTACGTCTTTAGTGATGCTGACTGCAGTATCTTTTCCTTATTTTCTTTGAAGGCTGGCCATGTGTGTTAGAGGTCATTTGGCTTGGGAATTCCCTTCTCATGGATGAGAAATTTCACGATGAATGACATCCTCAAGTGTCTGTGTGAATGATATTAACAATCAACAAATACTTTTTGCAAAGAGCAGGGGATCCCGCCAGTGAATGTGCTCTCTTCTCCTGCTAGTTAACAATTTGACTGATCAATGAATAGAATTTTGAATTTGATATTCATAATTTTCAGTTTCCATTTGGTGATTAAATGATGTTAGACCTGAACAAACCAACCGACAAACATTGCTTCACCACGTGTCATATATTTTAGCCTGTTGGTATCAGGTGCCTCTTCTCAATTTGAGGTTCAACCCAAGAGCTATGATAATTCTGCGTGACATTGGCACAATCAGTGAAATTATTGATTGAATGTACTGTTTTAGCAAATCCCACTGCAGAACAAGACCAAAGCTTGAAGAAATGTCATTCAAATATGGCTTCATAAGAGCTTCATAAAAGCTTCATTAATGATCTTTGCATGCTTGCGAGTAGTGGCACCTTCACACAAATTTCAGATGAAAATGGTCCATTGAAGATGGAGACAGCACATGATATGAAATATGTGTGCTTCATAACAGCTCAAGACTACTGAGCTGTGCTGGACTCCTAGTCACGTTGGCATCCCTGGCAATTCACAGCTCGCACATTGAGCTGTATATTTATCAAGCCATATGGCAACATCTTATACGCCACTATGGCTCTATTTTTGTTTCATTCAAGTCAGACCATTAGAAACCTTCCAATTGGACTTGAAAGTGAAAACATTGAGCAATCACCCTTTGGAATGAAATGATCAGTTTCTTAGGGCAGCTGGTCCTTCGTTCAGGACATATTTGATGAAGGTTTGACTTGACAGTCGGACCTGCAATGAATACCACCTGTCTCAACTTGACACCTGTTTTGCGAGACCAATTTTGCTTGTCCAAAAGGTGGTCACTCAAGTCAGGTTTGAGTGTATTACATGAAAATATGTCTGATATGACCACTTGGCTACTCGAGATTGTGTTGCTTACAACAGCTTCAACTGCATATCGTAGGAACCAGTGATCTCAAAAGATCATCCTTCTATAAAGATCACTTTTCAGGCCTCAAAGGTTTTCCTTCATATTGAAATCAGTGCTCATTCTACTTCTGAAAAAACACCTGTTTTTCGCACCCAGGACAGTCTCTCCACACAGATGCATCTGAATTTATGTTTGCACTGACAGGAGTAGAGATGCTGCTTCACATGTGAATGGCATGGATATTAATTATGAAACCCAGGAAGAGAGGTGCGTGGCCATTGTACATAGTGTTTAGAGGTAGCATGAACAAATCGAGAAGAAATGATGGTGACAAAATGATATGAAATAGGGCTAGTCTCTTTGTATAATTAGTGCCTTGATAGAATTACCATGCACTCACAAATGGCCAATTTACCGCTGGGTTATCATACCAAATGTTAATCACATCACCACCCCTTCGATTTCAAGTTATTTAAAAATGACATAAACCACAAATGGTCATTCTGTCATATTCTGATCTCGGCTGATTAGCAGATATTAATGAGAATTTGTGAACTTGATAGATAACAAGCCCAAGCCCCCTGGTGGTATGACTCCAGGCATGTGCCCCGAGGCCATTTTATAACCAGATATGCCCAACATCTGGCGAGCACTTCAGCCAACTTAAGTAAGGTTCAC
>JAUOBU010317683.1:0-11693 GCA_032360585.1 Nereis procera | reverse complement strand
ATACAAGCATAACTTTGTTGTGGACAACAAAACTTTCAATCTGTACAATCATGATAATATAATTATTATTATTATTAATATATCATATGATGATTCAGTGTTTATTGTTCATAAACAATCCTTCTGTCTTTCGAGTGTCTGTGTGTCGCCAAGCCCTGTTTGTTGTGAAATTTTCACGGAGGATATCGGCATTTTGTCGACGCTAGAGGCAACGAAATCTATCGGAAAGCAGATACGTTCGGAGAGGAGAAGACAGGGATACACAAGGATATCTTCGCATGATAGAAACCGGTGAATTTCATTCATATTTTTCATGCGAAAAGTCATCTAATATACAACAATTTTTCCCGCCAACATGGCGCCGATGTCAACATCGAGGTGCGCGCGTACGCACTAGGCTCGTCCATCCATCACAGAAATAGTTAGATAAACAGACTGACCTGGCTATTTAGAACCCCGTACCTGTGATTTGAGAGCTCCACGCATCCTGGCGAACATAACCGGCAATATATAAAAGCCCTTGTCGATCGATACAGATATTTAGTGATGAAAATCGCAGAGGAGATACGACACGACGACATTTGAGCGATAAATGAGTCGGGGAGGCGGGGCTGGACTAAACACCAACGCAATCGAAACCGGATGTCAGCGTTTTCGTCGTGGTAAGCAGCGCCACACGACATGCATAGTGGCGAATACAGGAACTATTGTTTTCATCGGCGGCCGCTAGAGAGCACTTTACGCTAGGAATCTGACGAGCAGCGCCAGTCGACTTCGGAGTGGGCAAAAGAAGAACTATATGCTCGGTCTGATTTTCATCTTGGTCAGCAGCGCCACACGACTGGATTAGCGGCGGATACAGGAACTATTGATTTCGTCACCTGCCGGCAGAGATCACTTTACGATGGGAATCTGACTAGCAGCGCCAGTCGAATGCGTAGTGGGCAAAAGAAGAACTATATGCTCGGTCTGTGTTTTCATCAGCTGCCGCTAGAGATCACTTTTCTTAGGGAATCGGCAGCGCCAGTCGACTACGTAGTGGACAATAGTAGAACTATTTTGGTCATTTCCATTTCCTGTCATATTTACTTGGAAAAATTCTCGGTCTGTGTTTTCATCAGCAGCCGCTAGAGATCACTTTTCGTAGGGAATCGGCAGCGCCAGTCGACTCCGTAGTGGACAATAGTAGAACTATTTTGGTCATTTCCATTTCCTGTCATATTTACTTGGTAAAATTCAGCAGGATGAACCAATAGTAGGCACTCTGTGCCACCCGGGGTGACATATTACTTGAACTGGATGAAACATTGTTGTATGATGTTATTGTATTGTATTGACTGTCCCATACACTGATCACTGGAGTCGGGCTATGATTGGGGTTATGAGATTTATGTATTGAACGGATTGTCCCTATATTCTGACTACTGACTACTATATGCTGTAAATGTCTACAGGTTATCATATGTTAACTGCCTTTATTAGGGGAATCAATATACTTCTTCTTTAATCAGAAGAAAATTCAATTAGTGTCTGATTGTAGTATTACTGTGCCCCATACTGTGTCTCGACATGGCTTCAAATGTAAACAGCACGGAACTACCAAATCTTCCTGAGATTGAAGAAGTGATGGATATGGAACCTGTAACCCCTAGTACGAACGAGGCTGCAGCCAGTGATGAAGTCTGTTCCCTGGAGAAAGATCAGAGTAAATCAGATACCCACAAAAATGACAATATACTATCACACACATCTACACTGAGTACCCCAGCGGTAACATTGTCTCCGGCGCGTAAACCGGCAACTTCATCAGCTCCGCTGAAATCAATAAACTCATTGTGTGATAATGCTGAGCTTATTCTAAACGCTGCAGTAATTAAATTGAAAAGGATTGACCAAGAGTGTCCTTCACTCACCTTCACAGGGATGGGAGGCACCTCAACCATAAGCAACCAAACAACGCTTCAAGCAGAGGACAATATGCAAAATACTATGACTACGATTCCAGCAGCTGTGAGCCAGGCATCCCTGGGTATACCTGAATCAACATTACCAGATGCATGTAGCGTAACTACTTCAACTACTACAACTGTAACATCAAGTACTATGAGTTCACCACTATCATCTACTGCTTGTGTGACAACAACATCGACAGCATCACCGATCATGCATCAGAAAAGCACAGGATGGGTAAATCAAACTAATACTAAATTAAACGCTGTGAGATCTTCAAAGACGAGACATAGCTCGAAACTTCCGGTGATGACAGGGTCAAGGTCAATGAGAAATAAGCTATCAATGAACTTATACCCGGTGTTTAAAAGCGGGATGAACGGAATTAAAGCCAGAAAGCGTAAAAGGCATAATACAATTGGGCAGAGCTCGGCAACAAGCATGATAGACTTTATGCCGCTAATGCAGAAGTACGACAATAGCCCGGAATCACAGGGGGAGGGGTCCAAGATTATCACAAACTTTGGAAACATGAGCAGAGAGAAAGGTACAGACACAGAAAAAATCATTACAGAGCTCTCAGCGAATATGAGTACAATGCTAGAAAACAACTTGAAAGAAATGAGGTTAAATATGCAACAGATGTATAAAGAACATGTGGATAAGTCAGAAAAACAAATAGACAACCTCGAGAATCTCACTACACAGCTAAGGGAAGATGTCAACACTTGCACAATTATAGCAAATGATAATCACGCTAGAACAAAAGTAAATGAAGAAAAATTAGCTGAATGCCTAAACTCAGGGGAGACTCTGGGGGAGAAACTGGTGGATCACTTAAAGAGATTGGAGGCAATGGAGAGGAAGGTTGATAGTCTAGAGAAAGCTGAACGGAAGGACGTTCTGCTAATAGAAAATTTTGAAGGAACTAAAGGGCAAAACCTCAAACAGTCAGTACTTGGACTACTATATCAGTACTTCCAGTACCAAGGCGGTGAAGATCACATACTCGAGTGCTACAGATTGGGTGGTGAAAGGCCTACCACAAAATTTGATCACGCAGGAAATCAAATAGATACTAGGCCAAGGACAGTTAGAGTGAAATTCGCTAATATCCTAGATCGTAGAAATATCCTAAGACAAAGAGCTAAATTAAAGGGTTCCGATATCTATCTGAAGGAGCATCTCACAGAAGCCGCATCATTAATCGAAATGAATGCCAGAAGAGCAAAAGAGTGTGGCAGCATCCATCATTATTATGTTATTCATGGGTTGGTATATGTGCTGGGGGTAATGAATGACATGCCAATAAAAGTTGATAACCTAAGCCAACTGCACCAAATAGTGGAGAGGAGCGCGAACCGAGCCAACACCCAGACCGAACCCAGTGAGCCGAATATAGGAACCACAACATCACAAGTTACAACAACAAGTGACACAGGTATGTCCAACAGCACGGCCAGACCGGGCAACAGTGAGTTAACCGCCAGTAACAGGGCAGAGCAGACGAGGAAGCCACAAACAGGCGAGATACGACCAAGAAACAACAACAATAGGCCGATGTATAGGAATCAAAGGAGCTGGAACAATAATAATACCGGGCTCCCAGCAGTACGACAATATAATCCTTGGAATAACCAGCAATGGCCCCCTCTACAACCAGCTAATAATATGCCAATGCAAAATCAGTACAATCCGATGACGTTTCAGAACGTGGGTATGGCAAACCAACCATGGCAGGGAATGCACTCGGGTTTCCCGTACTATCCTGGTCACATGATATATCCAAATTTTGGGTACCCGCCCCCACCAATGAACTTTCCTCCGTTACATGCACCACCACAAACAACAACAACCAATGAGAATCCACAGAGCAAATCTGATAACCAAGGTACCGGAAAATAAACAATGGCTAGACCCAATATCCAATTAGTTTGAGTAAACACAATATATTTCCAGTGATCACTCAACCTACATGGGTATACATTCAAGGATGTACAGACATGTAGCCGAGTGATAGGGTTTCCGAAAATTATTGGTGATATGTGTCACATGGTAATAATAGATCTGAGCCAGAACATTAGAGTTGTGAAGTATATAGATTGTATATATATGTATCTCATTGATCTTGCAGGTGTGGATTGTGCGTGAACAGACAGCTATAAATATCCAAAAGTGGCAAAATGGGGAAAAGAAGGAAGCTAGTACGTCGCTTCGAGACGGATCGACATACTGATGAGTCTTGTCCCGTGCATACGCATACGCCCGACATAAATAAATATGGTGTTCCACGATTCCTGTTTATTGGGGACTCATTTGTGGTGCACTGGGAAGAGAAGTTCTTCAAATGTGAGGGAGCAATGCCGGTAGACAGATACATATTGTCCAACTCACGTTTCTTAGGCTCAAGTGGAGCCACCTGGGGGAATTTGAAGGATAGATTGCATGGTGAATCAAGGGACCAAACCGTGGAACATGAGAATAAATGGATGAAGTTACATAAGGAGAACTATGAGCCACACTTGATCATTATAAGCCTGGGAAATAATGATGTTGACAATTACGATCAGAAAGTTCAAACGATAAACTCAGACTATATTAGGCACAAGCGATACAGTACCTATTTCAAGTTGCATTTTCCGAGCAAGGCGGACCTGAGTGAGGAGGAGGCCAGACAATATGAGATTGGTTGTGCGCATCGCATAGATTTGAAATTTGTGGAAGGATCGATTGAGCGGATGCTTCATTCAATCCAGAGTCACTATCACACAGTAAAAATAGTATACATCACTATCATAAACCGGGGCTATTGGTCCCCGGAGGCCTTCAAATTTGCTAGAAGCATAGACAAACTGATGCGAGAGAAGTTCAACATCAAGGTATTCAAAACCCAGCACCTGATAAGGGAAAATGTGCACATGCGTCTCGACAGAATCCATTTGAGCGTAGCAGGATATGAACTGATGACGGACAAAGTTCTAGCAAACTGCATGGATATTGTATATGATCAGTTGCACAAGCGAGAGGGCTGACGCTTCCCATACAGAGTGGGTATTATATAAGGGCGTGGGAAGAATTCATAAAACAAAACTATAAGTTGTATGTGATAAAGCACTCTCAAGTAAACAAACTATCTTCTGTTAACTGACAGCTCAGCCTACGTGGCGGTACAGCCAAGGATGTACAGACATGTAGCCGAGCGACGGGTATTCAGGAGGAATTAGTCAATGTGCATTGTAGGGTAATGTACACACAAAAACAGTATTGCATCAATTGTAAGAATGTATCAGTAAATAAACTGTCTTTGTTAGCTGATCACTCACCATGCATGGGGGTACATCCAAGGATGTACAGACATGTAGCTGAGTGACTGGAAGAAAATGTTAATATGTCTCTGTCAAGTTGGCAGAACGGTCACAGTGCATGGGAATGTATCCAAGAATAAACAGCATGAAGGAAATAGCGAGTGTGCAACTTGTTATTTCATGTTTTAATGCAAATTGTTATTTAATGCTCCAATGAAGCCATGTGAATGTTGTACATACTGTCACTGTATGGTGGGACACCCAGTATGCATGGGGGTATGCCCAAGGGCACGCAAACATACATCTGAGTGCCGTCGTGGTCAAATTGTGCTAGGTATGCTATAATGGAGATGTTTTCTTGGAAACACTGACATGTATGCAGGATACCATACTTTGACAAAATCTCAAATACAGAGTTTTTCGGTAGGCTTGGGGGTGTATTCTAGGATTCACAAACAAGCAGCCGAATCGGTGGAATGACAGTATGATCAAAGCAAGGTATAGCAAGTGTATGGTAAGAGAAACACTCATTGCACAAATGTTCATCAAATTACAATGTATGTGGATATAGCAAATGGGCACGGGAAGAATTATCGTTTGTATGTGATAAATGCTAAATGGTATACATAAAACAAAAATTACATTGCCAAAGTAGACCATTGGTGGTGCATTCATGGAAGCACAAACATGTGTATATAGAAATGAGAATGTCGTGTACAATTGTTATGACTAAAACAACAAGTAGTGAAATACAAACTGTCAAGTTGGCAGAACGGTCACAGTGCATGAGAATGTATCCAAGTATAAACAGCATGAAGGAAATAGTGAGTGTGCAACTTGTTATTTCATGTTTTAATGCAAACTGTTATTTAATGCTCCAATGAAACTATGTGAATGTTGTACAGACTGTCACTGTATGGTGGGCCATTCAGTATGCATGGGGGTATGCCCAAGGGCACGCAAACATACATCTGAGTGCCGTCTTGGAAACACTGACATATACGCAGGATACCATACTTTGACAAAATCTCAAATACAGAGTCTTCGGTAGGCTTGGGGGTGTATTCTAGGATTCACAAACAAGCAGCCGAATCGGTGGAATGACAGTATGAAAGCAAGGTATAGCAAGCGTATGGTAAGAATTGCACAAATGTTCATCTAATTACAATGTATGTGGATATAGCAAAAGGGCATGGGAAGAATTATCGTTTGTATGTGATAAAATGATTCTCCAGTAAACAAACAAACTTCTGTTAGCTGATCATTCGGCCTGCGTGGTGGTGCATCCAAGGATGCATGGACATGCAATGGAGTGATGGGGTATTCATTCAGGAGGAATAAGTTAATGCGCATTGCAGGGTAATGCACACACAAAAACAGTATTGCAGCGGCGGTAAGAATTTATAAAATTTATCAAGAGGATGAATAGCGGATGGCCGATATGATGTGTATCGATATTAATAATAAGAAGTGTACACTGGGGGGCAATCCAATCAAACCAAATCAAATTGCTATTATAATTAGTATTGTCATTACTGGATCATTACACAAACGATGTTTACCATTGAGTGTAATAAAAGCAAGTGCGAAAAGATACAAAGTGTTACTAAGATTACCAGGAAGCAAAACAAAGATGGATAAATATTTGCACCGAGGTGATGCATGGGGACATATCTGAGGATAGGCCAACATGCAACTGGGTGCGCAAAATTGTTTAGTCAGAGTCTGTATTTCTCAGACACAATGTAATATAAGATGCCAAATAGTCACCCTGGGGGGGAATTTATATAACAATATTATTTGAATGACTTCATCCAGCCTCATAACCCGAATGTGGGTAGATGACAGAAATTACCAGAGCAAAAACACCGCCACCCGCATTGGTTGTTTTGTCTTGTACCCTAGAAGGGTATTATGTAAGGGGGGTCTGATAACTAAAGGAAACCCGACCCAAGCAATCATCTTAGTTATTTCAAAGCAATATAGGAGATCAGAAATGATGTTGACTAAGGCTAAGAGATGACAAGTGATATTCTGTTAGAATCGGGGAAGGAGCTACTAGGGTACAAGGGGCTGCTAATGGCCTCCTGGAATATATGCAGTATAATGAATAAACTGGACGATATAATAATATTCCTAAGAGAAAGTTCCACAGATATTTTAGTCATAACAGAATCATGGCTGAAACCCCAGGTGCCTGATAATATGGTAAAAGTACCAGGATACCATTTAATGAGATGGGATAGGAACGAGAATTCAGGCAAAACTGTAGGGGGGGGGTATGCATGTATGTAAAATGCTCAATAAATGCAACGTTACTTAGCGCCGACTGCATATGTAGTAGTAATATAGAATGTGCTTGGATTGACATAAAGCTACCCCACTCGAGAAGATGGGTGATAGGAGGTGTATACAGACGCCCAGATGGAGATACTATTGAAGGTTTAAATGAGATTGATGTTGTACTCTCTGAGCTAATACAGGACAGAATAACGGAGATCACGCTGGCTGGAGATTTTAATATCGACACACTAAAATTAAGAGGAGCCCCTCAGAGGGCATACAAGCAATTCTGTAAGAAATTTGACCTCACTCATCTAGTCAAAAGTGCGACAAGGATAACAGATACTACAAGTACATGTATTGATCATATATTGACAAATAGATGCGATCATTATGATGTACATGGGGTGCTGGCAAAGTTGGTGAGCGACCACTGTATAATATTTGCTGTGAAGAAAAAAAGAAAAGTAAAAAAGAGGTCAGTTTATATCCAGGCGAGAAGCACCAGAAAACTGGTCAATGAACAGTTTACTTATGAGGTCTCATGCATAGACTGGACCGATTATCTTGCAAGTATGGACTTGATCTACGTATGGGAGGCATTTAAAACAAACATATTTAGGATTATTGATAAACACTGCCCTATAAAAAGATTAAAGATTTTAGAAGGGTTGCCAAAATGGGTGACTAGTGAATACCTGGCAGAATGTGACCGTAGAGATCATCTGAACAAGAAATATTATAAGAGCAGAAGTGAAATTAACAGCAGATTAGTACGGGAAGCGTTCAAAGTGACGTCACAGATGAAAAAGGACCTGCAAAACGAGTACTTTGAGAAAGCAGTTGAAGACTGCAAAGGCAACAATAAGAAGCTGTGGAAAGTATTAGAGGAGGCAGCATCCAACGAACAACATAAATTAGTGATCAACGAGTTAAATGGTAAAAGTGATCCACGGGATATTAGTGAGGAATTTAACAAAGTTTTTTGTAATATACCAGTAGAACTAGCAGAAGCTTTTGCCGGAGATGATAGCATACATGAATCATTTCTAGACATTGAGGAGCTACCAGATGGATTTGTGTTTAGTAACATAACATGTAAGGTGGTCCGAGAAGTTGTTAAGGATCTAAAAACATCAAAGGCCACTGGGATCGATGGGCTATCTGCCAGATTTATCAAACTTGGAGGAGAAAATCTAATAGCAATTATAACACATATGTTTAATTTATCGCTATCGCAGAAAATAGTACCAGAGGGGTGGAAAGTAGGGAGGATCACCCCGTTATTTAAGGAAGGGGACCGTGGAAATCCACTAAACTATCGGCCGGTGAGTGTCCTGCCTACGATCTCAAAAATATTAGAACGGTGTGTCCATAAACAATTGTATAGCTTTATGGACAATAGAAATATACTGTCAGAGTTCCAATTCGGATTCAGGAAGAGTCACTCCACGGAAACATGCGTGGCAGACGTAGTATCAACACTCTATGGATACATAGATGAGAGCATGGTCTGTGGAGTACTCTTCCTGGATCTGAAAAAAGCATTTGATACGGTGAACCACCGTATCCTGTTGTCCAAACTAGTAAGATGTGGTGTCTCACATGAGGCGGCAAAATGGTTTGAAAGTTACTTGAGTAATAGGACGCAATGTACACAATATGAGAACTGTATATCCAGTCTAGGTGATTTGACCTGCGGGGTACCCCAAGGATCAATCTTGGGCCCCCTGCTATTTATCATTTACATTAATGATCTACCGTTAGTGTTGAAATCAGGTACAATATCATTGTATGCAGATGATACTGCCATATTGGTAGGTAGTAAAAGTGATCTGGAGTTAAATATAGCTTTACAAGAAAATTTAGATAGGGCAGTGCAGTGGATGAGACAGAACGAATTAACGTTAAATACAAAGAAAACTCAATTCACACTATTCGGTACACCACAAGTGCTGTCACATTTTAACAATGTACAGTTAACAACGAATGGAGAGGAAATCGCAAGAGTGAAAGAATATAAATACCTCGGGGTAAAACTCGATGAGAACCTAACTTTCAATGCCCACTGTGACTACGTGTACAGTAAAACAGTAAAAAGGCTGCATATTATTAATGGAGTGAAGCAAAAAGTGGGGAAGGAATTGAGCTTAAAAATGTACAAAGCTATCTTAATGCCACATTTTGATTATTGTGCAAGTGTATATACTGCAACCTCAGAAAGAAATATGTACAAGCTGCAAACTGTTCAAAATAGAGCAATGAGGATCATGCTGAATGAAACCAGATATGCACATATAGAGGATATGCAGAAAGAGTTAGAATTAGACTCACTTCGGGACAGGAGTTTTAAACAAACTGTTACATTTGTATACAAGGCCTTACATGAAAATGTACCCAAGAAAATAAAGAATATGTACCAGTTAGTGCGGGACTCCCACCCGCGATCGACAAGGGCAGCTCTAGATGATAAGATATATGTTAAAAAGACCAAATTAATGAAAACCCGTAAGTGTATATCTGTACGAGGGGCAACCTATTATAATCGTCTAAGCAAGGAAATCAGGGCGAGTACCTCATTGGAGTCCTTCAAGAAACTGTTGAAGAAAGAATCAGGTTTTGACACTGGATAGAATTTTATGTTGTTACTATTGGAGATGCACTGGCATGGAGGAGCGTATATGGGAGTAGTGGTGAAGTATGAGAAAGATATGTGAATATGTGAAGGGGCAAATATGAAAGGTATGTGTGATTGTTAACAGAATATATAGGAATGTGTCAAAATCATCCAGTATGAAATGAAATTTTCGCGCGATTGTTTGAAAATATTTTATATGTATTAACTCATAAACCGGAGCGTATACGAGCATTAAATTATCAAAAGGCTGCAGGTCCGCCAGTGGGGGGATGGTATAATGCCATTTGACCACGGTGGAGCTCCCGTCGGGTTTTCAGGGGCCATATGGGGGGTTCCGGGAAATCAATGGGGACTTAGTTAGTAAACTATATCCCCATTGAATAAATTATAATTGTTGATTGATATTAAAGGGGTATTTAAGCAACCAAGTATATACTATCATCCTTTTTCCAGAACTATCCCCTCGTATAGCAAAGGAAGTGTAACTAACCTAGAGTGATTTAAGATGGCTGGTTCTACATGAAAATGTCGTGTATATGTTGTAACCAGGGTAAATAAACAATTTAAAAAAACAAAAAAAAACTGAACCTGTCTCACGAGTTGCTCGCTGCTTCAGGAGATCAAAGACTTGGTTAAAGCATATGCAATTATCAATCTCTTTTGTGCTGACCCCTTGATCCATATGCCACATGATGACCACGTGCTGAAATCATATGATGCCAACCTACTGGATGCATATTTATCCAAATGGCAGCAAGGGTGATCCATCACTATCGAGCCCTTTCGGGCTCGAGAGTGATGGGTCAGCCATGCTGCAATTTGATTCATATGCGACAAAAATGCAGCATGTCATATGTGTCCAGCAGCTGGGCATGAGGATACATTCGTGTGGTAATGTCCGGATCCAACTCTCTCCAATTTGTGCTCGATTGTCCATGACGCCACACAAGCAGCGTACTTGCACGGGATCCTTGACTTTAGCTCACGACAAAGAACAAACATATACCTTTAATCGAGAGCATGCGCGCGCGCGCGCGCGAGAGAGAGAGAGCATATAGAGAGATATGCGTAGCAGACTCCGCACCATTATTCCATGATAGTCTGCTAGCCCCAAAGCGGCCGTTCACAGGGGGCTCTCGCATATAAACTGTTGACAATGATGTATGCCTCTCGCGCCACTCCACTGCAATATGTCATGCCTTGTTGGTGGAATGAGTTTCCTGGGTACTATCAACCAAGCACAATCTGTACCATGAACTACATGAGAGAATTGCACTAAGGATGAGTTGGCAAACTCCAATATAGTATGTTTCATCATCCCTCCTACAATAACCACCATTTTGTCCTCTAACTGTAACAACAACAAAGGCGAAACCAAATATGCATATTCCACTCATTCGATTCAATTGTACAAGGTATCATTTGGCATACTCCCCTGCCCAGAGAGTTGACCTGAATTACCTTTTTCTTTCCTGGAGGGACTTATCTTCTCTGGATTAGCATCATTATGACACTTT
>JAUOBU010316574.1:0-11694 GCA_032360585.1 Nereis procera | reverse complement strand
CTGCTGGTCAATAAATTAGAGGTCAGTAATTCCCTCCATCAGACATCTCAAAATCGATAATCAATCGAATACTCAATCGAAAAACATTAAAGAAATTATCAATTTTTTTGCCTAATTCTGAATAAGATATGTTCTGTAACATATCATAACATACATTGAAACATGAACCAAAAATTACACAAAAAATTACCTAAGATGTGAGTTAATTTATTACTATTCATGGTCATAATATATAAAGTCTGAAATTCGTGAAAAGCAAGTGAAAACATATTCTCAAAATATCATATCATGAGAAACGCATACATTTCAACAGTAGCACTTGTTTCTGCCTCCAAGCAACATCATATACTGGGGATGAAGGAGAAAAACAATGAAGAGAAGATCAACAGAGGAGTGAACACAGGGAAGAAGTACTGCTGAGACCAGCACACAAACCTGGCTGCAACTGACATTCTCATTCAAATCTGAAGTGGCCAGCTGTGATATTCCTGACAATTTTCAGTATAAAAAAATAGCAGTGACTAATCATTGATTTTGTTTAACCTGCCTTCATTCAGTTTGATGATATTCTCATGTGCTTTCTCACCCGTTGTTCCCTGCCTGCCAACTCCTACGAGTGACTCTCTACTGGTGGAATGGCCATATATTCATCCTGTTCAACTGTCTTCCTATTTCAGAGGGTTGTTTTGCTCATGTACTTTTTGTAGAATTTGCTTACAAAGAAAATTCTCTATTGCTATCATATGTGTGACCCATTCTGTCCAGAAGTACTGCTTTCTGAGCACTGTCATCAACTTCTGAATGTTCTGGCATGTTCTTTGTCAAATTTGTATCTAATCTAATGTGTCAAGACATAGGGCCGCCTAAACGAAGAGAGAAAAGAGAAATGAGCAAGTGACACCAGTTGGTGCATCGGCCGGTAGTGTTGTGTAAATATGAGTAAAGGGCAGCGACTATTTTACCGCATGGCGTAACTCGGCACAACTTCGAGCTAAGCTACCGGCAAAAGTTATTTTTTGACGTTCATCTGGTTGATGACATAATATGATCGATAATATGACAAAAGTTGAGTTTGGAAATATACATTTTTATTCAACAATTACAATATGTTTTTGACGTGTCTGGCTCCTCGGTCTTCCTTACTTCGATGTCCACCATGATGTCGTTGGTGATGATGATGTCGAAGGTAAGATGTCGTGGATCTTAATTTTTTGGAGCCAAAATATTGATTATCAGAACTCTCACATCGGAACCAGTCGAACCGATGGATAGTTATGATAATCCCATTTTTCAAACAATCTACATGACAAAGTATTTAATAATGAAACTAGTTAAAATTAATCAATAGCATTTGAGTGAAAAGTTTGAGAACAAGATATGAATTTTTGGAATAATCGTGACTACTTCTTGATGACCATATTAAAGGCTGCCATCTAGTGGGGCCTTGTTGTGCATGGTTTTACCAGGAGATGTCGGGCGCTCGTATATAACGTTTGAACGCGTTTGAGCTCCATCTTCCTTTTGCTCGTATTTGACTATCTGACATACCCGATCGAGCCCAATCGGTACAGCGACCGATTCGGAAACCATGACTAGATAGTGAGGAAGAGGAGACGTTGATATATGTCGCTAGCCCATGTAAGGTTCGGGAGACCATTATATGGGTTAAGGGGCCATTCTTTGTGATAAATAATGGGCCCGGGCTGGGACCCCTAGTTCTTAGGTAGGAATGTAAGGCAGATACTGGACATATTCTTTTATCAAAGGATGGGTTGAGAGTAAAGTGTTTGGGTTCTGTAGAGAATTTGTATGACCTGAGGATGATCTGATAGCCGATGGGGGTAGTTTCATTATCAATTAACTTGATGTCTTGTACGTCTAATTGTTGATTTGATGAAGGTGTTTTCGCATATTCGGATATTCTTAAACATCCGTGATAGGCCAAAGAAAAAACTGCCCGAAAGGTGACAACTTCCGTGGTATCCTTACAAATAATGGGAAGACATCCCATAAGGTTGACTAACAAGTTGTGATCAATTGGAATACGGATATCACTATTGGGTCTGGTCTTGATGACTCCTTTCATGACCTTTTTGATAAGGAATTGATCACAGAAGTCCGTCATATTTCTCAACTTGAATGTATGTGAAAGAGCGGAGAGAACGGAGGAAATAGTACTCGCTTTCCTTCCTTTCCTGAAAAGAAGGTAAACATATTCAGCGACGCTGAAGGTCGAGGGTTCTAACCCAGAACTGGTTAGAAACTCACCATAGTTAGTCCATGCCATATCATAGTTGTTCCACGTTGTAGGGCTGAGACCAGTCTGAATTAAATTCAGTACGCCATCGGATACAGGCAGGGTCGACCTGATGTGTTGGGAATCAAAAGTGGGTCCACTTTCACAGGTTTTGCAGCCAGACCGGCTTCGAGGAGTTGTCTCTGTGTGATAGAAAAGCGGGAAATCTTATCACATACAATATTTTTCTTACCTGGTACATGTTTCGCACTGAATACGACATTATTGATCAATGAGAAATACATCATACGACGTAGTAATGACATGAGATATCTGTCTTTACATGCCTTATGGTTGATGGCACACATAATAGCATAATTGTCGGTCGATATGATGAGTCTTTTATTCATCAGGCTGTTTTTGAAGGTGAGAAGAGCAACATATATGGGGTATAATTCCAAATAGGCAATATTATACTGTGACCAGGTAGTGGGGTATGAGAACTGAAACCAATGATGAAGGAAAGTACCTCCTGCACCGAATGAGCATGCGTCAGTTTGAATGTATGAGACGTCTCGATTCTCAAGTGAGACATATTTGATCAATGAAAGACCATTGTAATTTTTTAAGAATATTTGCCACATTAGTAGGTCTGCATAGATTGCTTCATTGACAAGTATGGTTTCTTGTGGATTGGTTTTGTTTTTGGTAGCATCAATCAGCCCTCTTAGGAAGGTTCGTCCATGAGGGATGAGTGATGATGACCAGTTCAATTGTCCTAATATGGTTCGTAGTTCAGCAAGGGTTAAAGAGGAGTCTGATAGGACTTTTTTGATTTGATTTTGATATTTGTTGAGTTTGTCTAGTGGGAGCTGTGCTTCCATGGTTTCGGTGTTAATTTCGACTCCTAAGAAGGTTAGGTTGGTGGTGGGAGGGACGGTTTTGTTTGGACAAAGAGGCAGTCCTATATAATGTGCTACTCTTTTAAAGACTTCGAGTGCATGTGAGCATATTTTTTCATTTGGGGCTACGATACAGAAATCGTCTATGTAATGTACGATGTAGGGGATATGGCATTCGACTTTGATATACCATTCTAGTGCAGAAGAGATCTTTTCGAATATTCTACAAGAGGAGCGACCTCCCATGGCAAGACAGGCGTTAATAAAAAATTGGTTATTGAAGAAAACTCCCATAAGGGGGTAATCTAATGGGTGGATTGGGACGATTCGAAAAGCTGATTTAATATCAACTTTGCACATGTGAGCATTTGGGCCTATCTTTAAAATGAAATGAGAGAGATCTTCTACTGTTGCGTAAGAGGTAGTGGCCTCAGAGTCAGGAATATGAGAGTTGATGGATAGATAATTGAAAGGAGCGGATAGATTATGGATTAATCTATATTGGCCTGGGGTGGATTTTGGTATAATGGCTAATGGAGAAACTTGAAAATTTTTGTAAGGGGGGGAGGGGAAGGGGCCGATGAATCGGCCTGAATTGATTTCGGTGTTGATTAAATTTTTTGTCTCATGTTGTAAATTGATTAGTGTTAGAGAGTTGTAAGATCTGTGTCCTGGGGAAGTACCTCTGAATCCGAGTCGAAAACCGTGTGTGAAACCGTTCACGACGAAATCTCTATCGGTGGGGTCATAATTTTTTAGCATCTTCGCCAGTCTATTGGCTTTTATCGGAGTTGGTAGTTCTTGGTTGAGTAGATTGTTTGGTAGGCATTCCCCTGGAACGACAAGTGAATAATGTGTGTGAGCCTCTTCCACAAGGGCATGTGTGTTTGTAGGGACAGTTGTCTGTTATACAGCGCTTGTTGGGGCTATGGTAATCATAGCAAAACCCTTTAGGTACTGTTGGGTTGTTGAAGGGTTGCTTATTAGGGTTGGTATGGTATTGATTGTAGGAGTGGATAGATCTGCCTGATTTAGCATACAGATCTGGGCGGTAAGTATTCCATGGGAAAGGTACCGCCATATGTGATCTCTCACGTCTAAAGCTTTCGTCGTACAGCTTAAAATCGCGATGTTCATCGGCGATTTCCTTGACTTCGTGCATATAGGTCAAGAGGTCTGCTAGTTCAGATTTTTTGTGATCGGGTTGTGTATAGATAGCCATGAAAAGACTGAAGGCTTTATCCCAATCTCGGATATGTCGAATTTCAATTTTTTGTTTAGCAAGAATGAAAGTACCTGTAGAAGGATCTACTACATAATGATTTTTTGTTGAATTTTCTTGCGTGAGGAGTTCAGAAAGGTCGACATATTGGTCTGTCCAAATGAGATTCTTTATCTTGAAGTCGACATTATAACCGAGGGGGAGACCAGCTGACACTACAAATCTTAAGTCTGGGTCTTGTCTTGCGGGGTTATAGGTTGGAGACCATAAGGATCTAGGGTTCGGATCGTACATTGAGGGTGAGAAGGTGGGGTAGGGTGGGGGTGAATAGTGAACTGGTGGGTAAGTGTGTTGGTGTGTGAACTGTGTGTGTGTGTGTGGGGTGGGATGTGTTTGTGTTGAGGGAGGTGGTTGAGTGTGTGTGAATGTAGTGGTGGTGGTGGGGGTGTTACCTGGTATACCTTGACTTTGAGTAGAGGAGGCTGTAATGTAACGTTGCATGGAGAGGAGCGTGTCGCCCAACTGCTGAAATTGCTGGACGGATTGGTCGAAAAGATCATTCATAGTTGATTTCGAGGTTATTCCGGCCATTGAACTAGTAATCGTCGAGCGCACAGACGTGCTAGAAGACGAAATGGGGTTCGGGGGTTGGGTTGAACCCTGTGAACTCCGTGGGGTGACATTAGAATTAAAGGCTGGAGGGTTCAACCTAATGGTTTTCCTGACAGCCTTGTTTTGTACAGATCGAGCGTTGGCGGCATGTTTTTTTAATTTAGCCAGTTTTGCTGGTAATGATTTTTTGAATAGTGAATGAGCTAGCTGTGATGATTGGGATGAATCACTGGGATTGACTTGAGAGGTTGCTTCTTGGTTATTCTGTAGTATTTCGCTTTCCAGAGAATCTTGTGATATATTTTTTGAACTTTCATCGATTGGTCCGCTGGATTTCTGTGAGGGTTCATAATAGGTATCTGCTAATTGGTCGATTCCATTATCAAAGCATCCTCTTTTGGGATTGATTGACGGAGAATGATTGGTTCTTTTTGGACCCATCTGAAAAATAATAATGAAGTTGTTCAGGGAAAAATTGTAAAATTAACATTTCGTTACTGAGGCCAGTAGTTAGAAGTTAGACTATGTACACAGTGCCTGACGACTGGATTAGAGTTCTTCGTCGTCATTGATGGCGATGAGACCATCGTCATCTTCACCTGTACCGGTGACAAAAACAAGTTCGTTAACGTCAGGACCCGAGTCCGAGTCGACCTGAGAGCGAGCCGGAGATGTGCCTCCGTTGAAATATGACATGTCTTGGTTTGAATTGTTCGAAAGGTCAGAAGTGTCGATATGTGCTGGGGAGTCGTAGTTGTTTCTAATTGATAGCATGGAGTCATTTGAAATTTCATCGATGTCATCGTTAAGGACGATTGTTCGAACATCGTCGGGAATTTCTCCTAGATTAATAGAAAGTTGATCATTAGTGTAGGAGATAGGAATGGGTATGCTGTTTGAAGTCAGGTCAAGTGAATCATCGATTTCAGATTCTGACGATGGCATATCATAGACTTGCTCTCTTTGAACGAATCGGGGTTCAAGGGTCATGAAAGCGATAGTTTCTGTTAGGGATCGAATGGATGTCAAAATGGCGGCTCTCAGTTCGAACCAGTATTTTGTGAAATATTTGTGAGACCACTGTGGTCCTGGGTTGCAACCGTCGTTTGAGAAGGTCTCAACTGGGAGGGGCAAATGGTCTTTGGTGCAAGAAAAACCTTTGATTTTGAAGACGGAGAGACCTACATGATTTAGTGACAGTTGTTCTAAGATCGTGTTAAATGCATCACATTTTGATGTGAAGTCGAAAGGTAGATCACTACGGTTGATACATGTAATGTACACTATTTGTAGGATTCCACCTTCTTCTCTCAATCTGAGACCGAGTTCGATTAGGGCGATGGCTACTTCGAAAGGGGATATGTTAATGAATGCTAGATCATTGGTGCCCAGATTAATTAGGAGAATGTCAGGTGAAAGAGCAATCAATCCCAGTGATTCTGTCGCGATATCATCATTATGAGCATAGTTGATGGCCAGGTCACATGTTCTCATGTTGAGGGTGGCTATTTGTTGGTCTACTCTGAATAAGTATGCAAAAATTTCACCACTAGGAATGTAACCTGAGTTAATGGCCTGGTCATAACCCTGCTCTTTAGCTAGATGATTCATGTAGAAATGAATGTTGCGAGTAAATTGGTGACCCAACATCGCAACTGTGGGCTTTCTACTCAATCCCACTGAAGAAAGATCATTTAGGAAAGGCAAAATCGAAAGTTGAACTGAACAGATACTGCGGAAAGACTCCGCCAAGCTCTTACTGTACTGCATATGGCAATGCGTTCGTTTCAGCGTAGGTTTCAGTGTAGAGGGGTCGATTTCCGCCTGAGTTCGTCAGATGCCTCGAAGAGAGAGATCGATCTAAGGCAGAAATCGGCCTTATATCGTGCCTGAAAGCTGAAACACGCATGCCTGAAACATAAAAGTTGGAATGAGAAAAGGTTGAAACAAGGAACGAATGTGATTAACAGACGAAAAATAATTCGTTTCCGGCAAAAAAGCACTTTTATTATAAAAGTTTATTTTTTGTCGTTCATCTTGTGTTATGAATGAGAACATGATTGATGATATGACAAGTGTTGAGTTTTGGTAATACATTTATTCAATAATTAACAATTTGTTCAACGTGTCTGGCTCCTTTGGTCTTTTCTTGATTTCGATGTCCACCATGATGTCGCTGATGATGTCGGTGTTGAAAGCAAAATGTCGTAGACCTTTGATTGGAGCCAAATCAGAATGTCACATCTCTCATGCCAGAACCAGACGAACTGACAGACAGCTATGACAAAGATTTTCTCTGAGACCAGAAAATAAATTTTTTAAGAAAAGGTAATGAGACTAGTTGTTAATAAAAATAAAGTTAATCGTGGTACAAGATTGAGATAATGTTTCTGAATAGACTTTGAATTTAGAGTGACCATTCTTGTTCCTAGTAGACCAAATAAAAGGCTGCCATCTGGTGCCTTGTCGTTCATGGCGTTACCAGGAGATGTCGGGTGTTCGAATATATCGTTTGAATGCATCGGAGTTCCACCTCCCTTTCGCACGGATTTGACTATCTGACATACCTATACGTGCCCAATCGGTACAGCGACCGATCCGGAAGCCATGACTAGAAAGAGATGATGAGGGGACGTTGATATACGTCGCTAGTGCGTGTAGGGTTTTACCAACCATTGTATGGGTTAAAGGGGTATTCTTTATGATGAAGAGGGGACCTGTGGTAGGATCTCTCCTAGCGAGATAAGTTTGAAGTGCAATTATAGGGCATACTCTCCTATCGAGAGATGGGTTGAGAATGAAGTGTTTGGGTTCAGTGGAAAATTTGAATGTTCTCAGTGTAATTTTGTATCCACAAAAATTGTGGTTGTCATTAATGGGTATAATGTCTTGCATTTGTAATTGATGATTTGATGATGGGGTCTTAGAGTATTCAGACACTCTCAAACATCCGTGATAGGCGAGGGAGAAAACTGCTCGAAAAGTGATAACCTCTATAGTTTCTCTACAGATAAGAGGAAGAGATTCCATCAGTTTGACTAGCAGATCGTGGTCAATTGGAATACGTTTATCACTATTGGGTCTAGTCTTAGTGATCCCTTTCATGACCTTCTTGATGATAAATTGGTCACAGAAGTCGGGCATGTTTCTTAATTTGAAAGCATGGGATAATGCAGACAATGTGGAAGATATAGTGCTCGCTTTCCTTCCTTTCTTGAAAAGAAAGAAGATAAATTCAGCGACACTGAAGGTTGAGGGTTCTAACCCAGAATTGATTAGGAACTCACCAAAGGTTGTCCATGCTAGATCATAGTTGCTCCACGTGGCCGGACTGAGACCAGTCTTGATCAACTCCAATACGCCATTGGATACAGGCAGGGTCGTCCTGAAGAGTTGGGAATTAATGAGGGGTCCATTTTCACAGGTTTGGCAGCCAGACCGGCTTCGAGTAGTTGTTTCTGTGAAATAGAAAAACGAGAAATTTTATCGCATACAATGTTCTTCTTCCCAGGTACATGTTTCGCACTAATTGCGACATTGTTAATTAATGAAAAATACATCATTCTACGTAATAACGACATGAGATATTTGTCTTTGCAAGATTTGTGGTTGATGGCACACATGATAGCGTAATTGTCCGTGGAAAATATGACCTTTTTATTTGTTAGACTGTGTTTGAAAGTGAGGAGAGCAACATATATGGGATATAATTCCAAATATGCGATGTTGTATTGAGACCAAATAGTTGGGTAAGGAAATTGGAACCAGGAGTGAGTGAAAGTGCCTCCCGCTCCATATGAGCATGCGTCAGACTGGATGTGTAAAGTTTCTCTATTGTCTGCGGAGACATATTTTATTAGAGAAAGACCATTGTAATTTTTTAGAAAACTTAGCCACATTAAAAGGTCTGCATAAATTGCTTCATTGATTTGGATGGTCTCATTTGGGTTGGTCTTATTCTTTGTGGCATCGATCAGTCCCCTGAGGAAAGTTCGTCCATGGGGGATGAGAGATGAAGACCAGTTTAATTGTCCTAAGATGGTACGAAGTTCAGCAAGAGTTAGGCAGGAAGTAGATAGTACTTTTTTGATTTGATTTTTGTATTTGTTGAGTTTGTCGAATGGTAATTGAGCCTCCATGGTTAGAGTATTGATTTCAACACCTAGGAAAGTTAGTTTGGTGGTGGGGAGGACGGTTTTATTTGGACAGAGGGGTAGTCCTATATATTTTGCTACGTTTTTGAAGATTTCTAGTGCTTGAGAGCAGAGTTTTTTGTTTGGGGCTATGATACAAAAATCATCAATGTAATGTACGATGAAAGGGATATTACATTCGTGTTTGATATACCATTCTAAAGCAGATGATATTTTTTCGAAGATCCTACATGAGGAGCGACCTCCCATAGCCAGGCAGGCATTGATGAAATATTGCTTATTGAAAGTGACGCCCATGAGGGGGTAATCTAGAGGATGAATTGGTACGATTCTAAATGCTGATTTTATATCGACTTTGCACATGTTTGCACAGGGGCCTATTTTTAATAAGAAATTGCAAAGGTCTTCGACAGTAGCATAAGATGTTGTAGCTTCTGAATCAGGAATATGGGAATTAATGGATAGATTGTTGAAGGGGGCGGATAGGTTATGAATTAATCTGAATTGGCCTGGTGTAGATTTTGGGATTATGGCTAGTGGTGAGACTTGGAAATTTTTATATGGAGGAACTAGGAAGGGTCCAATGAATCGACCTGAATTGATCTCGATGTCGATTAAATTGTTTGTTTCATTTTTTAAATTAATTAATGTCAGAGAGTTGGGTGATATATGTCCAGGGGAAGTACCTTCGAATCCGATTCGGAATCCGTGTGTAAAGCCGTCCACGACTAGGTCTCTTTCGATGGGGTCATAGTTTTTTAGTAACTTGGCTAGTCTATTGGCTCTTATCGGGGTTGGTAGTTCTCGGTTGAGTAGATGGTTTGGAAGGCATACCCCTAGAACGACATGTGAATAAAGTATGAGAGCCTCTTCCACATGGACATGAGTGCTTGTAGGGACAATTTTCAGTCATGCAGCGTTTGTTGGGGCTATGATAGTCATAGCAGAACCCTTTAGGTATAGAAGGGTTGTTAAAGGGTTGTTTATTGTGAGGATTATGGTATTGATTGGAGGAGTAGAGAGATCTGCCTGACTTAGCATAAAGATCCGGACGATACGTATTCCAGGGGAAGGGAAACGCCATGTGGGATCTCTCACGTCTGAATGATTCGTCGTATGATTTAAAATCGCGATGTTCATCGGCGATTTCCTTGATTTCATGCATATAAGTCAGTAGATCTCCTAATTCTGATTTTTTTTGGTTATCTTGGGTGTATATGGCCATAAAAATGCTAAATGCCCTATCCCAATCTCGGATAGTTCGGATTTCAATTTTTTGTTTTGTGAGTATGAATGTACCTGAAGAGGGATCCACTACATAGTGGGTTTTGTTTGAATTTTCTTGAGTAAGCAATTCCGAAAGGTCGACATATTGATTTGTCCAGATCAAATTCTTGATCTTGAAGTCGACGTTATAGCCGAGAGGAAGACCAGCTGACACAACTAATCTTAAGTCAGGGTCTTGTCTAGCCGGGTTGTAAGTTGGGGACCATAGAGTTCTAGGGTTCGGATCGTACATGGTAGGCGATATGTTAGGGTATGGTAATGTAGGGTAATGTTGTGGTGGGTAGTTGTATTGGTGTTGTAATGGTGGGTGTGTGTGTGGAGTGGTGTGTGTTTGTGTGGATGGAGTGGGTTGAGTGTGTGTGTATGTGGGGGTGGGGGGTGGCGTGTTACCTGAATTGGCTTGAGTTTGAGTTGACGAGGTAGCAATGTATCGTTGCATGGAGAGAAGCGTGTCGCCCAACTGCTGAAATTGTTGGACGGACTGGTCAAACAGATCATTAATGGTCGATTTCGGTGTCATTCCGGCCATTGAACTAGTATTCGTCGAGCGCACAGACGTGCTAGAAGACGAGATAGGGTTGGCGGGTTTGGTTGAACCTCGTGAACTCAGTTGCTTGACATTAGTATTGAAGGTTGGAGGGTTCAACCTAATGGTTTTCTTGACAACCCTATTTTGTACAGATCGAGCATTGGCAGCATGTTTTTTCAGTTTTGCCAATTTGGCTGGTAATGATTTTTTGAATAATGAATGTGCTAGCATAGATGACTGTGACGAGTCGCTGGGGGTAACTGTGGTTGTCTCATCTTGGTTAATTTGTAGGTTTTCACTTTCTAAAGAGTCTTGTGATATGTTTTTTGAGCTATCTTCGACCATACTATTGGATTTCTGTGATGGTTCAAAGTAGGCATCAGATAATTGATCAGGTCCATTATCAAGGCATCTTCTTTTGGGGTTCATTGAAAGTGGTTGATTCGTTCTTTTTGGACCCATCTGTAATGAAAAATGAGAGTGGGAGAGGTTAGGTTTCTTCTGGCAAAATATATATAAAAACTTCTAGGTTACTGAGACCAGTATGTTAAAAGTTAGACTATATACACAATGATCGACGAATGTATTATAGGTCTTCGTCGTCATTGATGGCGATGAGACCATCGTCATCTTCCCGTGTGCCGGAGACAAAAATAAGTTCACTAAAGTCGTGACCCGTGTCCGAGTCAGAGACAGAATGAGCAGGAGACGTACCTCCGTTGAAATGAGATACATTGTGGTCCGATTTGTCA
>JAUOBU010315463.1:0-11698 GCA_032360585.1 Nereis procera | reverse complement strand
CATCACATATTATTAAGTCCTCGCTCTCGTATCATAATTAGCCCTTTCACCTCAAAATGCCAGCGAATATTGTTTCTTTCGAGTCTGATTGACAGGCTAGTAATCTGATTTGAATGAGATGAAAAGCAAACAGTAGTGAGAAATCTGTTTTGGTCATGTGGCTATTTCATCAATCCCCAGACCAGAATTCCACTAAACCCTTTCACTGCGATAGCCCCTGAATAACTCTTGGATATTGTGTTCAATCAGAAGGCTTCTAATGGTCTGATTCTGATGAAAAGAAAAAACAACTGTAGGAGCGAATTGAATCTGGCCATGTGGCTATTTTATCAATAACCAGCTCACCATCGTGAGCTGAAAATTGACGAAATAGTCAGTGATAATTTGATAAACAAGTAAATATAGTACATTGTTCAGTGACTACCAACAATTCGAATGGAAGTATTTAAAAAAGTCTTATGATCTTAAGTGAGGGATAGGCGATTCCTGATCAACTATATTCAGTTTCTATTCAGTACAAGAAGTTGCATGAGTCCCTATCATTGGCCACCATCTTTTCCATCTTCATTTTTTTCTTATTGTGACTGATGGAATTGGGATGATGAAATTTCTCAAATTCATCGACATATGTATTTCAAAGCAAGTAAGGATGTATATTACAACACAATCTCGAGTGATAATCAATTCATTGAAGATTTATTCTGATATGGAATTTCAGTGAGCCAAGGCCTAATCCTGCATGCACCTTGTGTAT
The DNA here is from genome assembly GCA_032360585.1 of Nereis procera. Classification (NCBI taxonomy): domain Eukaryota; kingdom Metazoa; phylum Annelida; class Polychaeta; order Phyllodocida; family Nereididae; genus Nereis; species Nereis procera. The sequence continues at coordinate 10,944 of JAUOBU010315463.1, read as the reverse complement.
TGACATTCGGAAAAAAAGGGGTCACAGCCTGTTGATATTCTTTTGATGGATGCAGAATGCTTGCTCTGGGCAGAATACCCTTTAAATTATCCGCTCTGTAGTCACATAAATCATCGGTGTCTTCCTCAGGGACCAATCCAGTCTGCATTATCTAGCATTAGTTTCATTTGAGGTGCTGTAAAGTGAGATTCCATTCATCACACAACATATTTTATTGTAGCAAGCAGAGAATGAGTTATTCAAGCCTTCAAAAATGAATGCAATCCTCATTCTTTCGATGGTACACCAATTCTTTCATACCTAGAACCCTCAGATCACCCTTGGATATTGTACCATTCAAGTCCAATTGCAAGCCTGTTGATGATCCGACATAAAGGGGGAAAAAGCTGTCATTAGGCAATAATATCTGGCTATATGGCTATCTTATCAATGTCCAGCTCACTAGCAGAGCTGTGAATTGATGAAATAGCTACGCAGAAGATAAATTGATGTAGTAATGGAATAGTTCAGTCTGTTCATAATTTTATGGATTATAATTTTATGGACATGGTTCACACAGGCACAGATGTAATCAAATAGAAATGTGTACCAGGCGCAATGTTTGATGTTCAAAGTCTCCCTTTCAGATGCACCCCCTATGTAGTCACAGAAGCAATAATCGGTACAAAGAGGGCATTATATTATAACTCCTCAACACTATGCTTGTTTATTGAGTCCTTCGAGTCCAATAACAAGGCTTCTAATGGCCCGATTTGAATGAAACACAAAAAACCTAAGATGTATTAGGGAATGAGATCTGACTATGTGGACATTTCATCAATTCCCAGCTCGCTAGTGTGAGCTTGGAATTGGTGAGATGGTCACATGGATGGAAATAGTTGCAGTCGTGGAGGGTTAACATCGACCTGTCTTGATTGCATTTGCAAATAATTCCAAGCACCCTGTTGAGAATTCCATAATTATGGGTCAAAACATAGATCCGAAATACTTGAATGCATCTTTGTTCCCTGGCACTCATATGCACTATTGAAACATTGAGTGGAGCAAGGCTGTTGTTTCGCACCAGAAACCTGAACTTTGTTTTCCTGATATTGAGTGTTCAGCCACTTTGTTTTATTCGTATTAATGCTGCTCAACCAACACCACCAGCACATACATTGACAACCTGTGGAGTGCAGACACTACCAATTCCTGCAGTCCTCACCGCCACCACTGGCTAGTACCGCTACCCCTCCATTAGATACCACCATCACAACATACACCACGAAAACACACACACCATCACTACATTCGTTATTTTGATAGGATGTACCTCCACCCTCCGAGTACCTCCACTCTCCGAGAAGCACCACAATCATTGATGCAAGCACCACTGCGAGTTTTGCTACCCCCAACATCAAAACCATATATATATCATCAAAACAAACAAATCCAATACCACTAACACCTTCACATAAAAAAGAGAAGACACTAGCACTAGCACCAGTACCAGCACCAGTGCTGGTAGCAGCACAAGCACCAGTATCAGCATCAGCATCAGCATCAACATCAGTCTTGGTATCAGCATCAGCACGAGCACCAGCACCGCCACCGCCACCGTCACCGGCAAGACTGGCACCAGCACCATCTGCACTAAGAATCTACCTTGAGTGGACATGCAGCCGAGTATAGATAACCACCAAAAAACAAAAAAAAACAGCACCAAAGCCCTTACCAGCTTCGCCCTGGGCAGGTGCTCCTGCCTGAGCAGCAGCACCAGCACCAGCACCAGCATCAGCACCAGCACCAGCACCAGCACCAGCTGCAAACACCCTTCATTCATGCCCGAGTCAAACTTGTATAAATCGCATGAATCTTTTCGTCTCGGTGATGCACCCGCAGACACTCGCAATTTAATCGCAATTCAAACGCAATGTGCCTGCAAACACCCTTCAATCACCCCTGAGTCAAACTTGAATCATCCAAGTGATGTCGACTAGTTAATGCACCCGCAAACACCCGCAATTTAATCGTGATTCAAATGCGAATCACCCATGAATACCCTTCATTCACCCCCGAGTCAAACTTGTATCATCCAAGTGATTTGTCGACTATTTGATGCACCCACAAACGCCCGCAATTCAATGGCAATTCAAACGCGAATAACCCGCAAACACCCTCCAGTCATCCCCGAGTCAAACTTGTATCGTCCACAATAATTTTTGGCTCACTGAAGCACCTGCATGTTAATCTCGAATCAACTGCAAACAAACTTGGTTCACCAGCCAATGCCCAGCAATCAAACATGCATTATCTGAAAGATTTTTTGAATCGCGGTAACAATCCCGCGAGCACTCGCAGTTCAATCGCGAATCACCCACAAACACCCTTCAAACACCCGCAGATCACACTCATGAACACACCGAGTTTGTCGATTGGCGGTAGCCCACGAAGACACTTGGGTTACCCTGGGAACACACGAAAAACCGTCGGTCAGTCGCAATTCACCTGTCTGCGGTTTAAGATGTGCGACTCGCTGGCGCCACACCTGTCGTATACCCTTTGATCACTCTCACAACAGCCGCTCAACCTGTCCACTCATCGCCGGCCACATGCATCACCGTGATTTGCAGAATAGATGCTCCCAACCCTCCAATCAGATGCAAATACATGTATATGACAGGCCTATCAGTAGCAAATCGCCTGCAAACATATGCAACAGCTTGCACGTCACACCCCAATCAGTCTCCATGTATCCTTGCTATAGTTGTGGTTAACACATGGCCAGATGCAAAAGTGGTACAAGTGTGATTTTTGAAATCCAAAAACCAAATGCAAATTGACGGAACATCCGCAAACACCCGCAAAATACCCCCCATTCACCCTTCAGATGAGCTAGAAATAGAATTATTACACGTTTTGGTATATATTCATAGTTTTGACCTACTTTCATGATGCCTGCAGCCAATTTTCGAACAAATCAGGCAGGTGGTTTTTCATTCACCCTTCGTTATCTACCACGGGAACCTGGGCAGGGGTAGCACCATCCATGAAATTAGATATGGCATGCATAATGTTGAGGCTCTCAGTATGTCACGAAGAGCTACTCCCCACAGGGGTGTGATTGGATCGTATGGTCTGAAACATCTCATGGCTGTTATTTCGACTAGCAATCCTTTCTCTACTGCATCAGTATCCATTCATGTGGCTATATCATCAAATCACTGCGTTAGTGAGCTGGGAAAAATGAAATAGCCACATGGCAAGACCCTATTCATCACCATTAGAAGCCTCCCAAATGAACTTGAAAGACGCAATATCCATGGATGATTCGGGTTTTTTTGAGTGAAAGGGTTAAGACAGAGGTGATGTTAATGAGACGTGGGATAAAATGTCCGGAGGGATATTGCCAGACACCACCTGTGGGTGTGGGATAATGACAAGGATTACAGCCCCATATGACACCAAATCTTCGTGCCGCAAGGGGCCCATGTTCCATATTAATCCATTATGCTTGAGCCCTATAATTGCAGGACTCGAGCGAGAGAGAGCTCAACCTCAGTAGGATTCGGCACATATGCATTCGGCAGGTGGGCGCACGTGGTTTCATATGAATTCAGCTGATTGCATCATTCGACATTATATGTAGCAAATGGTTTAGAGAGCGTCCGGGGACTCTCTCACAGAAACATAGTCACCATCGACCTTCACAGCATAGGTGTACAGATGTCTGTAGATCATTGTGGAGCACACAGTTCACGAAGTCAACATTATCAGAGTAACAGTCCCCTCCCTCCTCCTCCCCTCAGCTGCCGGGGTGATGAATCATACATGCCGTGAGTGCTGCGAGTGCCTGAAGCAGAAGTGCATGTCGTCATTGATTCTCTGAAAGATATTCGCGTTAAAGCGAATCAAATAGTTTAACAGTTCCTAATGTATGCGTTACGGAAGCGTATATGCTATTGACCCTTTGCTGTGTAGCATATCAACTGAGGCTCATTTGCTGAAAGCGTGACACCACCCCCACCACCCCCCCCGTGTTGCATTCCTGGCAAATCATGCCACAATTGATCAATCATTCTTGAGCTCTATACCTACAAGGTTCAACGTTGACGGGTTGACGTTGGTACAATTTGGCACATATGCATCCAGTAAGTAGCCACATTTGGCACACATTCAGTCAGCAAGTAGCCACATTTGGCACATAGGCGTTCAGTGAGTAGCCACATTTGCCAAACATGCAGCCAGCAAGTAGCCACATTTGGCACATAGCCGTTCAGTGAGTAGCCACATTTGGCACACATGCAGTCAGCAAGTAGCCACATTTAGCACATAGGCATCCAGCAAGTAGCCACATCTGGCACATATGCATTCAACAAGTAGCCACATTTGGTACATATGGAGTCAGCAAATTGGCATCCCCAGTATTATATGTGGCAAAAGTCATGATGAAATAGGCTTAACTCGAACTTTTCTGTGTGATGAAGATAGGGAGACTTCGATCAGCGGATATGTCAGAACCTTCGGACCTCCGTTACATTATATCGGGCACAGAAGTAACCTCGAGCGACCTGAATGTTATATTCTAGTAATGAGCGATTGGGACGTAGTTGTGAAAACAGGGCTATCCCACTCTCGTAGCATGGGTACCAATTAACCATTTCACCATTTCATCTATTTACGCCTATTTTGCAATTCCATCTAGCGTGAACTGTGAATCTATGCAACAGCCACGTGGCACGGCCTTCCCTTTTTTCTATATTTTGGCATTTGTTTAATTTGAATCGATCCATTAGAATACTCCCAATCAGACTTGGGAGATACAGTATCAAAGGATAATTCAGGCTTCATCGTAGTGAAATGATCAAATTCTAAACAAGGAAGACACAGCCACCCAACTATATCCAAAAAGAAGACTTGGCGCCAATCAATGAGATGAATCTCTAGACGGTGCTTGATGCAAAACAGAAAAAAAAGTACCGTATGGACCTGATTGCCTGGATCCAAGTTAAGAGATAAAGGGCTGAAATGTCGATGTATATTTCTTTATCACAGAGATCTTCTCCCGCTCTTCCTTCTCATTTTCAACCTGATGAAGGAGGAGAAGGAGAGAACCCACACGAGTCGATGGATTCCAAATGACATCAAATGCGAAATGAAGTGTAGTATGTGACTGAACTATATGTTTCAAATTCGTGCTTTGAGTTATCGGAGTTGCTAAACCCTTTCACTACAACCTTGGATAATGCATCTTTCACGTTTATCTCGAAGGGTTCTAATGATTCGATTTGAATTAAACCAAACGCAAACAACACTGATCGGGAATGAGATCTGGTTATGCTGCCATTTCTTCAATTCACAGGTCTCCAGCCTGCGCAGGGATAAGATAAAATAGCCAAATGCATGGAAATTAATGAAGTAATGAAAGGTTCTAGAAATTGTTTCGAGAATGAGAATGCTCGGTACCGATTTGTCATCACTGGTTAGCTGGGAGTATGAGCTCATCATAAGTAGACGTCGATTATTCACTAATAGTGGCAAAGATGAAGATGGACTGGCGCGTAATCAGCTGTACTGCATGACCCTGGCTGCTGTCGATGATAGCGTCAACGATTCGTAGCACAATGTCCACTTCTCGAACGTTAGTGTCTGAACAAATGCGTCTCATTAGGAATAAAAAAAAGAAGAAAAAGAGGAGAAGCTGGAGAAGACGAAGGAAATGGAGAAGAAGCAGAAGAACAAGAACAACAACAATAATAACAACAACAACAACATCGACAACAACAACAACAACATCGACAACAACAACAACAATAATGATAATAACATTCACAGGAGGAGGGGGAGAAAGAGGAGGAGGCTCTGCATATGTATCTTTTTTCACCTTTTGACCTTATATCAGGAAAGTTCACTTTCCAGTTTTCGCCCATTTTTTTGACAGGCAGGACATGTACATATACAAATCTCACAAATATCATCACATACGCAATATTCACATATGCTCTTCTCGCAGCATTGGTGATATAGCATCATATTGTGGATCTCTATGCTCTCATTCTCGACAAACAAAGAATTGTCCCTAATGCTCCATGAATGTGTACAAATATGTAATGAGTATCGTGGAGATGACACGTTTTACATGAGGATGATATTCTTCTCTTTTAAATAACTCATGTGTCTATACTAATCACTGCGTAAACGTCATCACCCTATGACATATACTGAAATGAAATATGTAACTACCATCATAGCCAGATACGTCGACTGGATGGATGCAGCCGATGTGACAAACAGTGAGCTCAATACCTTATATTGTCTTTTGATGCTGGACGTTCAAAAAGTATGAACCGTCGTGAGAAGTAGGATGTTGATCGAAGTCACGGATGTTGAAAATATTGTATAGATTACAGATTATAGATCCTTTCATCCAGGAGCTGAAGAAGTGCCTCATCTCCCGTTACATCACTGTATGATAGAAAAAGGGCAATACAATGGTTCGAGGGTTCGAAAAATTTGGAAATGTAATCAAGGACGTAAAGTATAAAATACAGTTATCATAGGTATAACACGGTGCGAACTAGAAAAGTATATTTACAGGTCGATATATAGAAAAATAGATACGGCCATTTCATTAGGGATATGTCATACGAAGTACTCTGTCCTAACCGGCCCTAATCAATTGCTTTTTGCATCTCAATACAGGTATGTTTGGGCGACTTTGAATATTACAGTCTCTGTTGGAGTAGGAGCATATAAGGATCGTTATTTATGTAATTACATAATATATCAGACAGGGTTCCGTACTGGGCTAGTTGCCACGAGACAGCACCTCTTCACAATGGACATAAAATTTACCAGCAATGGACTTTCTCGGGTTTCATTTGTTAGTTTATTCCAATCTCTGCAGCTCCAAACTGCAGAGCATTTCTCACCGATCCTTATATTGGATCTTGCTACTTTGAAATGATTACATGCTTAAGGATGGTTCACCCTGGCCCCTTCGTTGTTTGATGGGATATCATGTAAGATTTTCGGGAATGGGGTACTAGGATCATGAATGTATTTGCGTGGCTTCCATCAGTTTGACTCCCACCTCTCTATGCATCTCTCATATGAGGGCTCTCGCGTCTGCCCTATAGATTATGCCTGATTCCTCATTCTGAAGTCGCTGCAGGTGACACTGGATGGGGCAGATATATCCTACGGCACCTGCTCTTTCATACTTGAAACTATTCTTGCATTTAGTAGTCTCCTTTGTGACTTTGTATCCGTATTGCTTTTGTGTAGCTGAGTCGATTTAGGGAGGAGGACCAACCTGAAAGTATTTTCCACGTCCATTGCATTCTGGAAGGGTTCATTGAAACATCACAATTTAGAATATCGGATACTGGCTGAGTTATAAACTCTGTGCGGTGATGGTCTTGAGAAAGATATTGGATTACTCACTCACACTTGGAAGCCAATAGCACACCGCGGAATAACAGATAATCTCAACCATAGTCGGTTAAGTGCCCGACGAGATCCTTTTTCATCAATTACACCTCCTACTTGAAATTTGATTGAGATGAGACATTCCATACTTTGCTGCTCCCGTCAACCAAACGGAGTTCAGTGGTTTGTGTGAAATATAGTGCACCAAATCAGTATCCGTGATGTCACATCTCTTCTAGAATCGCATTCCTGAAATCATAACTTTTTGGCAGAACTTTCTCGAGATTACTTGCCATCTGCCTTGATTAGGTATATATCTCCAATACTTCAATCGAATTATAATATGTTGCGATATATTGATCAGACAGCTTTATGTTCACAATGCGTGAATGACCTTGCCTTTGCGAGGTCGATCCCAAGTGGTGGAGCTGAATGGACAGAACCCTGAAGAGGGAACGCAGAGGAAGTGAAGTGTTTCGGAGGGTCTATCTGGGAGCTATGAACTGAGTTAAGCATGCCAGTATTCGTTCATTATTCAGCACCCAAATGCACATAAAATACACTCCAATCAGCCGCGTATATTTCAACCTGGTTGATGGAGCTGAAAGTCATGATATCTGTCATTCAAATGTATGTTAAGCAGCTGGTGTGCTGCATACGAGAGATGAGATGTGCGTGTTTGCGACATCATGACGTCATCTATGCCTCTGGCCAGGTTCAAAGTCACTTTTTTTCATCGTTGAACAGTAAGAGAAGATGAAGAGGCAGATCGGCATTCTGCTGCACGAAATTGAGACCTTGAACAGATTGAATGCTGGGTAGACTAAAGTTGGGATAAAATAGGTCAAGCTGTTATGTATGACATGAGACATCGCGACAGCCCTCCTATCAGGTAGTTGGCACTCGTTTGGTGTGTACTCATCTACGTGGACAATAAGTCTATAAGTCCATAAGTCTTTTATTTATACATCAAGAGGATGAAGCGCAGGCCTCATCTCCCTTACCCCCGAGTGTACAGTACACCGAAATACATGACACTTTGACTAAAGACATATGGTTCTTAACAAAATTATCATTTACAACAATCGTAGTCATCTTATGTCAACATTTGCACAAGTCGATTGTATTATACTACATATGTGTGTCGCTTTCTCTATACGTCGTACAGTATCAGTGACTAGGAGACTGAAGGGACAGTTGTTTTCATCTGTTCTGTGAAAAGGGGCAAACTAACATCAATTGCTCGGTTTGTAGTATATATACACTTCTCTAGCAGGTTATCTACAGGCTTTCATAGAGTACAAGTTGAAAAAGCCCAGCGGTGTGCATCAAGACTGTCAGCATGCTATGATGGCATGCCGGCAGATCGGGATCCTACCCCGCACGTCAATTTCTTTCCAAAAATGTTTTGTGTTGGGTCTCTCCATCTCACTGGGTGCTTTCATATATCTGCATGATGTCTGTTATGAAAGGGCTGGTAAATGGGCAACTTCTTTCAATCTATTCTTGAAAGTCTGTATCTTTGGTTTCTTCAGGAATAGCATTCCATTGGATGCCTCCTCTGACTTGCCATCTCCTGTCGCCATAGACTTGTCGTGATAGGGGAATTTTGACTTTCATGGTTGATCTGGCTCTCGCTACCCGTGCTCCTTCAACATTTGCATCATGTTCCATAACAAAGGTGTTATTTATAAATGGGGTAGAGAGGTCATATATGCCTTTGTACGCCATTGCGCTGGTGTGTCCCCCTCTACAATTTAATAGGGGTAATAGATCCAACTGAGATTGCATGATCTGTGTCGACATTCTTGGATCGGCATGTAAAATGATGCGGCAGGCTACATTCTGAATCCGTTGTAAACGGTCTACATTTTCTAATGATAGGCCATCATAACATGTATCACAATAATCTAGGACTGTGGTAGTAGTAACGATTTGTAAGGCATGAGGCAGATTTCCTCACCAACATGTTGCCTAGCTCGTTTCAATATATGCAATTTATACCGCGAAATGGCGTACAGATAGTCGATGTGAGCGGAGAATGTTAGCATTCATCAAGGTAAATTCCCAGATACTTACATTTTACCACTCTCTTCAATTGCTGGCCCCCCATTTCTAGTCGTACCTCTGTGTACTTGTGTAGGTTACGACGATCTGCAAATATCATAAGCTTGTTCTTCTTAATGTTCAGAGTTAGCCTGTTTTGGTATAGCCAGACTGCTGCGTCATATAAGCCGCACTGCAGCTTATGTTTCAACTCTTCAGGGTCATAAGAATGTACATATATCACCGTATCGTCGGCATACATCTGCACACCACAATCTCGTACTTATTCCGGGAGATCATTCCAAAAAAAATAATAAAAAGTAAGGGACCCAGAATCGATCCCTGGGGCACTCAACAGGTGATATTGCCTTCAACGGACATCATGCCATGGACTCTGGTTACCTGCGTGCGCTGTCCAAGGTAGGATCTATACCAGGCAATAGTACTAGCATGAAAACCATACTTTTCTATTTTCATCAGTAATATGCTATGATCTACATTGTCAAAGGCCTCCTTCAGGTCCAGAAACGTCACTCAAGAAGTGGTCAGGGGATTGGTCTATGGCCGTCCGTTTGATGTTTGAACCATTCTTGTACACAGCGCACATATAGACACGTCAATCGAATGGCATCCACAGCGACCACCAGCTCTCGGTGCAATCTCAGACCGCCTTACGGGCGGCCGATTGGTGCGCGATGTGGGCTGAAACTTGTATGCCTCAGAAGTAATAAATCGATGGCCAACTGACACAAAATGTCACCTCTTTTTGGGTGAAAGTTTGGCTCAGGCACTAAAGCATACATTTTCCATCGACATGTGCTCTGATAAATGATGAATGATTATGGAACATTTAATTACACAAGAGACTGCACTTTCGTGTGCTACATTAGTGATGAGTCAATGGCGAAGCAGACAAATGTCACTTCTCATCCAGGGATAATTTGCCTTGTGATATGTGGGTGTACTACATCTCAGTTGCGATAATTTCGTTGCTGGGTTGGAACATGGATTGAACAAAAACATGTAATCAATTATTTACCAATTTCAATGGTATATGCGCAGGGAGCCTATCTTCACATATTGTCACTGATCCTCTGCACATCGTTGTTGCCTTGTTTAATTCTTTCATTACTTCATCTATTTCGATATTTGTGGCTATTTCAACAATTCACAGATCACTAGCGTGAATGGTGAATTGATGAAATAACCAAATGGCAAGAAATTATTCCCTACAACAGTTTCCTCTCAACTTACTCAAATCAGACCATTAGCAGGCTCACATGTGGACTCGAAAACAAAATATGTATGGGTGATTCCAGGATTAAATCTCTTCAAACCCGAAATGTAATCACCTGTTTCATTCCTGCTCAAACACGGTTTCTACGATGAGACTGTGCGGTTTGTTAGGTATCGCCCATGTGTGTGTGTGTGTGTGTGTGTGTGTGTGTGTGTCTGTCTGTCTGTCTGTCTGTCTGTCTGTCTGTCTGT